>BMAV01020280.1:0-12724 GCA_019973955.1 Trichonephila inaurata madagascariensis
AAAACAGTCACGTGTTCTTCAAATTCAAAACTGACATCAGACATTGTCTTATTGTTCTACTTGTCAAATTTAGATATAATTTCAAATCTGATATTTGGGTAAAAATGTTTAGGCACCAAGAAAAAAACTATTTTTTAATCCAAATTTTTTTTAAAAAAAAGTACACGCAAAATTTTTTTTTAATCTATAAGTTTTACTATTGCTTGCAAATATGTTCTTAAAAGAAAGTTTCTATAAAAGCAAAATTGGCAACATTAAAGCGTATTAATCGATTGACTGCAAACATGCGTTGCATAAATCATGCGACTATGACGTCACATGAATTCATGAACTGATTGGCTAGAAACATGTGATTGTAGTTATCGCCTGACTATTATGCCATAGGAATTTATCCATTAGATGTCCTTAAAGACTTCAAACGTGTCTTATAGATATCCACTGGACGGAGTTATTGTACTTAGCAATTCAAGTACTTTCCTTTGTGATGTTTCGAAAAAATACTTGTACATAATTATCGAACATTCATTTATGCGCAAAGAGTGCTCCACATGAAGAATACTGCTGCGAATGTGCATCTGAAAACAGATGGGGGAGTGGTCTATTATCCTCCTCAACAAAGCTTGTACGTGATCACTAAACTATTTTAAGAAAATGCTTAATTATATGCCTATTCAATGTTGTTGTTGTTCGAATTCTTTCTGTGAGCCATCCACCTCTCAGAATTACAATTCTCAAAGTTAAAGATTTAGGGTGCTGTAGAGTTCGAAGAAGCCTTACATAATCTATGAACTGTTACATTTGCGTGTCCGTTTCCTCTCTCCTCTGAATCTTCTTTAACTCTCACTCTACTTATGAATCATGTTTTTAATTTAAATTCTCATACTGCGGATGAACAACGGTGTGTTCTGTGCATTTTTTGTCCTTGTTCCATTGTCCTTTTTAAATATTTCTATCCATTTTTAAATATATTTTCTTTTTTTGTACAAAAAAAAACGTTGTCTGTTTTTATTCAATCGCACAACATGTCACCTGAACGGTCAAATTCTGAATCTTTTAAACACGATGGAAAACATTTTAGGGGTATAAGGCAGCGTTTCTCAAACTGTGGGATGTGCCCCCTAGGGGGATGCAAGTATGTCGAAAAGTCGAAAACAGAAGATTATTTTTTTAAAAATTAATTTACTGAAAGGAAACAATACAAAATACATTCTGACTTAATAAAAAAAATACACATTTACACTGATATAATACACTTATCAATGTATCAGTACTGCACAATGTATTTTATAATTAATTAAATAGGTAAGAAAAATTTTAAATTTTCATGACCCCTTAATATGCATAAATTATATACAAAATTCAATACTTATCACGTTAATTTGTACAGTTTATAATTAAAGTCGAATCTTAACTTTAATCAAAGCATATTATTACTGAATTCAATATGTTATTTTATGGAAGTGGGACGCAATGAAAATTATAATTGAAAACTGTGCCACAAGTATTAAAAGTTTGAAAAACACTAGTATAAGGAATTTTCAAATGTTAAGATAATCTTTTTAAGACTCAATGCGGGATTTTTACAAAGATACGTACTGTACGGATTTTACTGAACGCAAATCTTATTTAGCGGTCTCGTTTGACGGAACACAAAAAAACCACAAATAAAGGTACTTTACAGTTATAGATTT
The DNA here is from genome assembly GCA_019973955.1 of Trichonephila inaurata madagascariensis. NCBI lineage: Eukaryota > Metazoa > Arthropoda > Arachnida > Araneae > Nephilidae > Trichonephila > Trichonephila inaurata. The sequence goes on from BMAV01020280.1 coordinate 1,692, forward strand.
TGTGGGGATATGAAACAACAAAGGTTTTTTCCCAGCTATAAAACTTTTAACAATATTCAATTATTACTGTAGACCATCAGTTTTATTAAACCCAACTTTTTCAAAAGTATTCTCATTTTCTTTTTTTTCATCTTTATAAAATTTAAATATTTCTGTCATGAAAAATTCAAAAAAATTATATAAAAAACATAACATTAAAGAAACCTAGGTTTTTTAACTTTGTTAATAAATAACTAGGAAAAAATTTTTTCTGGTTCCCTTAATTTTTTTCTGGAAAAAAAAAAATACAACAAATTCCTTTTTAGTAGTGAAAAATTTTAATCAGCTAAATAATCAAACCCTCGCACGCGGTTATATTTTATTACACCTTCAAAAATACAACTTATTAATATTTTCGCTTTCTAGTAAAATATCTGAGTAAAAACCAATTGAACACGAAAAAATTTGGGGGTTAATTAAACCGGAAAAACCCATAGAAAAATTTTTTTAAGTTTTTAAATAAAAACTCCTAGATGACTAAAAAATAAACTCCATTGGATAGATTTTTGTTGTCAAGGAACATATTTCCTGTATAATGCCTTTCCGATTCCGACAACTGGGCCAACCGGATGACATTCTCCGCATATACATTTTGAAAGGAAGATCAGAAACGAACGAGGATCGAAACCCAAAAAGGCCCTAAAAACCCTGGTTCTCAAAGTGGGCTATTTACGACCTGCAAGGGTCCCCTGGGGAAAAAAAATTTTGGGGGCTATGAGGGGGTAAAAAGGGTTTGGGAAAGGGGAATTTTCATTGAAACGATTTTAAAAAAAAGAGAGTTATCACATATGAAGGTAGATTTTTTTTTAACAGATTTTTTTAAAATTTTGGGTTTTTCAAATTTTAGGGGGCACATAAATTTTTAAAAAAATCATTTTAGTGTTTTTTTGCCGGTTTAAAATAAAGTTTTCCCCGTTTTCAAATTTTTACAGACTCTCAAAAGGGAAAAAGACGTTTTACTTTTGTTAACATTTAAACCCCCTTTTTTAAATTCTGAAATTTGGTTTGGGAATGTTTTGACTACGGTAATACCGTAGTAAACAATGAGTTCAAATGGTCCCATTGAAAAAAAAAAGAATTACAAAAAAGGGAAATTTTGGGAAAGGGCCTGAAATAAGTGGTGAATATTGTCACCTGTTCAGCTACCAGGGCTTTTTGGGGAAAGGACCCGTAATTTTGGGGCTGACACAACGGAATCTTTTGATTTTGAAACGGTCTCGTATAATTTTGGCTTTAAAAAATATACAGTCACTCAAAAAATATTGGGACACTTGGGGTTATAACTTAAAAACCATTTATAAAAAAATTATTTATCACGTTAAAAAAAAAATGAAATTAAAGTAAATTCTAACATTTGGTGTACAGTATATAAGGAAAAATTTTTAGTATTATGAATTATAATTTGAATTTTTAAAAAAATTAAAAAGGACACTGGGGTCAAAAAAATATTGGGGAAATTTTGAAATGAGAAAATTTTAAAAAATATACAGCCTCAATAGGATTTAATTTCACACACTTTTTAGCAGAAGTTGAAACCAAATGTTTAACAATGTATTTAAGAAAAAAAGTCAAAAGATTTTTGTTTGATGTCGAAATCTCGTAAAAAAATCATTGGAAAAAATCAATTCGCTGTATAGGAAAAAAATTTTAAATTGAGTAAGTCTACTGTTTTTAACATCATTAATGGGTTCAAAAGCAAGCAGGTTTGACCAAGAAAAAGATCAAGGCATTCAAGGATATTTAATAAGGTAAAAGGGTGGATTGTGAGACAAGAAAACATTAACCCAAGAACTAGTGCTTTAAAAATTTGACTTTTCCCGTAAAAAGTAGGTTCGGAAAATATTAAATCCTGAAACTTAAAAATTTTTAAAGAAAATTTAAAAAAGGGTGCCCGGGGGGAAAAGGTTTTGCCTCAAAAAAAAGGGCCCTAAAAAAATTTTTAAGGGACAAGCAAAGGTTATTTGTTTAAAATGTATACAAGGCAGCCAACAGAATATTGAAAGGGAAAAATAAATTTTTTTTGATAGAAAGCAAATATATTATTTTCGGATCGGATGGAAACAAAATTTGGTGGAAATCCAAATACGGGAATGCATTTAAAATTTGGCCTACTGTCAAATTATAAAGGGGAGGGCCGTCTGGGGCTGCATGGCAAAAACTCTGGTTTCAGGAACTTACATTTTATTATGGTATAATGAAAAATTTTCTATTTTGACATTCTCAAACGAAATTTGAAAAGTGCGAGCAAGCTGGGAATCTCAGGATATTTAAATTTACCAAGATAATGCCCGTGACATACTGCGATATTTGAAAGTAAGGGGCCCCCTCAATCACGTCCTAGAGTTTTGAACTCCTGCAAAAAGCCCAGACCAATACCATTGAACATGGGGGGATTATTTTCCAAAAACTATATAAGCATCATATTTCTAACAAGCAGGTTTCAGAAAAATGTGGTCGAAGGGGAAAAAATCGATGATCTTTTTAAAAAAAATTGCCCCAACCCACCCAAACAGACTTCGAGGGTCAAAAAAAAGGGGGGCCCAAAAAGATATTAATTTCTGAGTTTAAATTTTTTTCTTTTTGGGGTAATACTCTGAGTACGTTTTTTAATTCGATTTCTTTTTTTTTTTTTAACCATAATTTTAATGAGGTTTTGTTAAAATTATTTTATTTATATTTAACAAAATAACGTTTGCTTTATATATATATATATATATATATATATTTTTATATGTTTAAGTAAAATATTACGATAAAAATCTATGAACTGGTAGTGTGTCCCAATACTTTTTTGACTGACTCTGTACCTGTTATTTATCCCGAAATATGGAATATATTAAAAAAAATTTTAATTACTTTTCCTTGTAAGAAGGAGTTTTAGTGTGGTTGCTGATCTCCAAAACAAAGAAAGGAAAAAACAGAGGACACTACATACAGGGGAGATTTAGGGTTAATAAACCTGACAGAATTGCTACCCCAAAATTTTAAATTTTTTTTGAACTTTTAAACCCTCCCAAAAGCATTCGTTTGATGCTCAGCTATTTTATGTAACAGTTATTTCTCTCTATATATAAAAAAGTTTGTGTTTATTAAGTAAGAAAATTATACTTCTTTTTGTAACAAGTTAAAATCTTTTTTAAAAATCTTGAGCAAAAGGGCGGGTGGGGCCAAAAAGGGCGAAAGGCGGTCAGAGCAGAATTGAACGATACTAATCTTAAGTCAATCGAACCAGCCAAACCCGAGATAATCACGATTTAAATAAATTTCACCCCCCAAAGGGACAATAGGACCCCTAACATGGGGGGTTTGCAGAACTTCTGGGGATGAGGTGAACAAATGTGCCCCTGAGACCTCATATTGAATTCTCGGCGGGAAGAATCGTTTACTCTGAAAGGGCTTATGGTCATTTAAAATAATTAAAACTTTAAAAAATTAAAAAAAATAAGCTGGGCCCCGCACTCACCCCGCTTGGTTGAGAAAACATCCCAAGGAACCATTCGGGGTTGCAAATGGGGCGGTCCCCAAGCGGGGGAAAAAGGAAAACAATAACTCCCGCAGGGGGGGGACAACTGTGACAAAGGTAGTCCCCCCGGGTAAAAATTTTCCCATTTTACCCACCAAAGGAGAAAAAAGTAGGGGGGTTCAAATTTAACCCCCCCCCTATCTCCGTTAAAACAGATAAAAACAACAGGGAAACCAGGGGGCCCATTTTATAAAAAAAACCCCCGGTACTATCTTTTAAAAAAAACTTTTTTAAAAAAGTTAAAATGGGAAGAAATGGGTTCATCCTAAAATATCTGGATGCCCCAGAACAATCAACCCACCCGGTGCGGTTGACCAAGTGACAAAAGGGTTCTGTTATTTGGGGAAACCCTGAGGGTGGGGGGTACCGGAGGGGGCCAATTCCCCCTCGTGCTAATCGAAAATATGGTGGACCAAAAAAGATCTCCCAATTCCCCTTTTGGGGGCGAAATTTTTTCCCGTCCCCTTGTTTATGGGGGGTGATATTTTTGCATGCCCTCCCCCTGCCTACACAAATGGACATGGTAGTGACTGGATGGGTCTCGACAAGGGAACAGTTGGGTTTTAAAACCAAAATTTATTTAAGAAAAATAGAATGTCAAAAGCCCCGGGGGTGTTGATTAACTATAGTTATTAATGTCTACTCTTTAAATCTATTCTTCATTTGGTGCAAAAGGAGTACCCCGAAAAAAGGGTTTACTTAAAAAGGATAAACTGTGTAAAATTTTAAAATAACTACTGGGAAATTCACATTTTTTGCACTATATAAGCTTTAAAAAGTAATAACCCATAAATACATGTCTTTCATTTAACAAAAAAAACAGCTATAATTTTCCATTATTTTGGTGTATTCATGTCTATAATCAAAATATCATACTTCAAACAAAAAAAAGCCCCAGTCTTTTTTTGCTATGAATGGGAGTTTAAAAAAAAAAAAAATTGTATTGTGGCTGGCGGCGGTAAATTACCTTGGAAGGAAAAAAAAAGGGCCCCAAACTACGCAAGCTTTTTGTCCTAAACACAATAATTCATCAAGGTGGCGATAAATGAGACATGCACTAATGAAGACCCCAACCGGTAAAATTTTTTTTTCCCCGTGGGAAAAAGCCTGATCAGCTGCACGGGGTTTTTTGGCGCGGACGTTCTTTTGGGGAAACCATGGTGGTGACGGGACGACCCCGGCCCCACCACACCAAGGGGGGGACGTTTCCCTCTACAGATTTAACTTTCATTTTCCCAAAATCTTCGGGGGAAAAAGGTCAACTCATGACGCCGGCACATCCCAACCTTTTCCCCAGGCTGCCGCTGCCACTCTTAATGTCTCGGGTTTTAAAATTTAATGAATAGATAATTTAATTAAAATTTTGTTTAAATTAAAAAAATCTTTCCCTCATAAAAATGCTTGTTCATGGAGTTACGCGGAGAATGATCTAAATTTGAAATTTCCTCTGAAAGCAATGATTGAGGGGGGAGGAGGGTCTAAAGTATATTGAAAAAATTTAAGGGAAAAATTTTTTAGATTTTTTGAAGGGGTGATTGTGAGCTGTTTTTTAAAAAAATGGGCCTCAAATTTTTTTTTAAAAAATTATGAATTATACTATGAGAAACAAAATAAACAAATTCTGAATCGAATCATTCTTCAGCTTTATAGAAATAAACTATTGATAAAATTGTTTGTTATTGGCCATTTAACAACACTAAAGGAGGAGGAAGAGAGAGCGACTTATTCATTACTTCTCCCATATTTACAAATAAACAACTTCGATTGGGTTCATATTCCATTTATGATAACGGATATATCTGTATATGAATTAACTTTGAATAAAGAAGAACTAATTTTGCTCTCTCTTTCTGAGATCGAGGTTTAATTTCAAAACATTCGGAAGAATCAATTCCTTTTAAGTTAACTTTAGAGGCGATTATGCCGCATAATATCCAAAAAATAGTTGCAGTTTTCTGCACCTTATTAGTATGAATTCAAATTTTCAGCATTAATAATTAAAATAACTTGAAAGAGATCGAGTCTTTTAAATGCAGATGACGAAATGAGAGTAATATTATCACTTTTACGACCCAATATGAACGAAATTATCAAAAAACATCAAGCTCAAATTTTGCATTAAATGTATTGCTATAATTAATTTGTAATTAATTATTCAATTAACATTTTCTTGTCATCGTCGCACATATTATTTTATTAAACATTAAAAATTATCATAAGCTCTCTATTTTACACAGTGTATTATAGATAAGTGAAATTCTTTTAAACTTATTTTGTTGTTAGTGCGCCGCCCAATTATGAAATTGTTAAAAATGTACCGCAATAAAAAAAAATAAAAAATAGGTCAAGAATCACTGTTCTAAGCAAACGCTTCGAAGTATTTCTCCAGCTATTCAATACCACTTGATGAATTTAAACTGATAATTAAATTCATAAACTAATAAATAAGGCTTCATGGAGATGACATCGGATCTTGAATAGTTCTTGTCTAAACGACGAATTGCACGAAATGTTGACTGATTATTTGTTTATTTACGTCCCAGTTTTAAGCTACATGGGGACTCTTGTTCGTGGACCTCGTCGTTTTAAATCATGGTCAAGTGACGACACCCGAGCACTCTGACATTCCAATCTCCAAATTTTTACTCAACATGAACTTGAGGACTTGGAGCCTCAAAAGATTTAATGTGCATCATCTCTTCTATACTGTGGCATGAGTGAATATAAACGTCGCACTACTCGAGGGCTTTTGGCGATGGACTTTGTAATTGTGAACCATGGTCAAGTGATGAGGACAACAAAAAACTCTGGCCATGAATTTACGACCATAACCTCTCGATTATTGCGGCCACACATGATATAAAAGTTAATGAAGCGCAGAAACCAATAACATGAAATGTTTTGGTATGTTATCTCAATTTAGTATGTTCTTTTCTTTAATGTTTTTCCAAGGTATTATGACATGAAAAATCTATACACATATAAAAATTTTAGTAGTACATTTAAAACATTTATGACAGTATTGACATTTATTGGATATTTTTTGAAGTTTGATTCCTAGACAGATCCAAATAGAAGAAATGTGTTTGTGAGTTAAGTATGTTTATCATGAAAATTCGAGAACATAAAAAACTTAATACTTTTATGTTGAATTTGTATGCAAATGTTTTCGAGTTTTTAGCTCGGCATTTCCAAAAACATAAAAACACTTTGAAATGTATTGTACAATTTACAAACTCACATTTCTTCTCGACGTTCTTGGAAATTTCAAAACGTTTGGAACCCAAATATATTGAAATTTCGAAACTTTTTAAAATTCAGCATACCGCATTTTAGTTTTCGAAGTTATTAGAGGTTTTCTGACGTAGAGAATTTTAAGACAAAAAAAAAATGTGAATTTCCAAAATTGTACAGTATGCCCAAAATCCCAACTCTTCACGTTAAAAACCAATAAAAAGGAAATTTTTCATTCCCAAACTTAGATAACTGTCACAATAGATCACTTTTTATATAAAAAGTAACTCACCTTCCTTCTGCTTCCTATTCCAAGCGTCTCTAGATAATCACATTCTTTCATCGACTGCAATAGCCTTGTATAAAACACAATTACATTCGCGGTCAGTTCAGTATAGTGATAGCACTGTAAATCTGGAGAGCTGGCCATCGCCTTATGCTCCAGCAGAATTTGATGCATATAGAATATTGAGAAATATATATTGATATTAAAATTCTTCTACTTTTTGGACATGTTCTATTGTTTTAAAACCTATTGTTAAAAGGGCCATTCTCCGTGGTTGGAGATAAAATTTTTTTCAAAATTTTTTTCGTTGCGTTTTATTTGCTACGGGTTAAAACATTCGCAGTCTGCTCTTGTTTACAAAGTTACAGTTAGGGGGAACAGTTAGCAGACAATATTTCGCGGGAAAAAAATATTTAACCGGAACTTCCGACCTTGCCTTCGTACACTTATCAGGGAGAAAATAAACTATATGACAAACATAACTATCCAGGGATGTCTTAAGGCATGGGCCAACTGGGTCCTCACCCTCGGTGGAGGCCTCTTTCCTTTCCCGACTCTGTCTTAATAAGATCAGAATCCCGATAATTTTAATGTGATCAAATATTTTTCCCCGTGCATGTTCTCCGAAAAACAGGGAATTTAAAACCCGAATGTCAACTGGTAAAAATCGTTAGACTGCATTATTCTGTGATGACCCTTGTCCATGTCTAGACCTAGGCCCAATACAATAAACAATCATTCAACTCATTTAGTAGAAATGCGGTCATCGGTCAAGCCAGTTTGTGCCTAGGTTTCTGAGATTGTGAGTCGTACACATTTATTTGTCTCAAATTACCGTTTGAACGAACATTTGGCAATGCTATCTCTTTTAAAGATCTCAGGTAGGACCTACTTTGGCATAAGGGCCCAGGGCCTCAAAAAATCAAGATATCTCTGAGCTCAGGGCTTCAAAGAGTCATAAAACGTCCCTGAATATCATCTTCCAATCGTAAGACATATTTTAAAGATTGTCTAGCCCGAGTTACCATCACAAGTTTCTAAGAGTCTTTTCAATGTGTGAGGCAAATATATTTTAAATATTTTATTATAACTCTAATGTATTCCAAATTTTGGCTTCTTAAAGTATCAGCTTCCACGTCATTCGGGTGGCCGCGGTAGCCGTGAGTATAGGTATCGGACCTTGGCTTGCCTTATCACGAGTTCGAGCCCAGTACCACTAAAGGGGTAGTAGGGCAGCGATGCACGCTAAATCTGTCGAAAGCTGAAACGTCCTCCTGTTGGTGTGGTGTTAGGAGAGGGGGGTGCCAGCTCAGATGTCGTCCATGTCACTTGACCATGGTTCAAAATTACGTGGTCTGTCGCCAAAAGCCCTCGTGTAGCTGAACAATGCGACGCTAATATTCAATCAATCCGCGTCATTCGCCAATTCTAAAGGGGATAAACCCTTTGCCTAAATCGTATAAATAAATTATTTTATTCATAGCTTCACCTTTCTAACGATTGCGTCATTATCAAGAACAGCTTCCGTAACCTGAGTGGCCGCGGTCAGAGATGTCTTAAGACATGGGTCAACTGGACCCGGGGCCAGGGCTTAAGCCCTCAGTGGGGTCTTCCTCACATCCTTAACACATTCGACACATCCTTAATAAGATCGTCATCCGACTAATTTTAAAGGTCTGATAATATATTCTCGTACATATCCGAAAAACAGGGAATTTTCTAAACCGCATGTCAACTGGTAAAAGTGGCAAGACTATTTTTGTGATGACTGTTGTCCGTGCCTAGGCTCTTAATACCATAGTCAATCATTCAACTCATTTAGTCGAAATGCGGTCATCGGTAGAGCCGATTTGCGCCTAAGGTTGCGAGTCATGCATACTTATTTGTTTTGATTTACCGTTTGTACGAGTATTTGCCAATGCATGCTATATACCAGTAGTCTTCAAATTGTGTTCCACGGAGCCCTGGGACATATCAAAGCAATTCCACGGACCACGGGTAAGTAAAAATCAAAATTCGAGAAATTATAAATGTTTTTGCAAAATAGATTGATATTCTTTATGGAGTTGAGACACCTAGAGTGCAAATTACTCATGTCAATGTAGTAGGAACTCCCTGTATATTAAATATTTAAAACAAATCATATTTTAATTATTTTAACAAAGGCGACTACGTTCAGGAACCATGATTTTGCAAAAAGATGTATAAATGATTTTAATAATATTTAGTTCGCTTAGATTATAAAATGTATATAAATATTTTAGAATAATATTACATATAAAAATTATTTAAGTACAATATTTTGACAAAAATGAACATAGGTACCATTTTCAAACATTCTCTACTGAAAATGCTATATTGTATTTATATTTTGCCTGTAGATCTCAGTGACTTCTGATCAAGCTAGAACTAAAATTATTTTCAAATTCAGACCAAATGACACCCCTCAAAAATTTGCCGCCTGGCGTAGGATTCGGTTTTTGTCCGCCTTTGACCACCTGGCCTCCGACCTATACTGTAACAGAGAAATGATTAAATTAGGATTTTATCAAATCCCTAAAGGGAGGATGTTCATTCACGCCCAAGCATGTTAAAAAGAACCTGTAAGGATTTTCACCTAAAGGAAAGTAAGGTATTTAATATAAAATCCCTAACCTGTTTCGGTGAAATGATGAAATAATTTTGCTAAGAGTTTAAAAGTGTTTACTTAGTAAATAGGTTCGTTATTAAAGTAGAGTAATTAAAAATAATCATTGAATTACAACTTATATATACGAAATTAATTAACAAAATAATTAAATATTAAAGCTGCTATTTTTTTTAAAGGATATTTGCTGCAGAAATTCAGACATTTTTAAAAAATTATACATTAATGTAGTACTTCAGAAATATCCTGCTTTATTTTAACACCTTTTTTTAGTTATTATTTCCCATTTTAAAAACAGCTTTTTACTTCAAAAGCTTTTTCTATATAAAGAGGGCGTGGTCGAATTCCCTAATTTGTTTTGCTTCATTTTCAATGAAGTTTTATCCAGTTTCAATTTTCAGGCATCAAAGTGATTTTATCAATGGAAGTAATAATGCAAAGAATATAATTAAAAAAAACTAAAAAAATTATATTTAGGTCATTTTGTTTTGGTGCGTCACGTCAAGCCCGGGAACAGAGGAAGGTAACCGGGGTGGCAACAAGCGAAACAGAGCTCTACAAATGCTGACGTTTCATTTCATCATTCCACTAAACGGGTTTGGGGATTTGATCAAATCACTTACGTCGGAAATGACCTCAAAGAAGACGTTAACATCTTGGAGAATTTATCATCCCTTAGGGATTTCATGAAATCCCTAATTTCATCATTTTCCTGCGACTATATAACAGGGAAAAAAAAAATTTCCAGTCCCTCCTCGTGTCAAGCGATTTTCACTTAAACCTTTAATGATGCCTTTATAAAATTTCAAAATATTTCCATAATTTCTTCTTTTATAACGTAAATAGTAACGTCGCACTGTTCAGCTACACGAGGGCTTTTGGCGACGGACCACGTCATTTTGAACCATGGTCAAGTGATGTTGACGACACCTGAGCTGGCAACACCTCTCCTACCACACCACACAAACGGGAGGACGTTTCAGCTCTCGACAGATTTAACGTCCATCGCCCCCCTACACGGCGGGTCTTTAGTGGTACTGGGCTCGAACTATAGTGACAAGCCAGCCACGATCCAATACCTCGACCACTAGGCTACCGCGGCCAAATAACGTAAAGGGATAGCCCATTTAGAGCATTACGATATAAGAGAAGAATGCAAATCACTTTTTGAGCCAAAAAATGGATTAATTCTGTTAAAAGTGTGTGGGTAGTACGCTTATCTCTACAAGATAGCAAAGCTAGAATATAATAATGCTGAAACACTCATTTTTGAAAATATGTTTCGAATTCAACAATACCAAAAA
>BMAV01020281.1:0-45191 GCA_019973955.1 Trichonephila inaurata madagascariensis
AAAAAATTTATAGATGACATCAGATTTTGAACAAAATGTTAGTTTTCAAACTCGTTGAATCTCACTCAAAGTAAAACATTTTAAAGATGTTACAATGTTGATAAAAAGTATAAGCTGATCACACACACTCACACAGAAAATATTATTTTATTTTAGGAATAATATTGAATAGTGCATCACACTTCCACACCACAGGTGCGAGTTTCAAACCCCGGGCTGGGCATGGCCATAAACAATCATAAACCATGTCATTATTCCCCTCCACCACAAACAGAACAAAAATAAAAGCTCCTTTTCCCCCGGACATCGTAAGAGAAATCCGATGACAGAATACCTCGAACCAAATCACTGTGAATCGCATAGAAGCCGCAAATGTTTATACTGCAACAAAGGTTATGAACTGGAGGCCTGCCACTCCTTATGCCAGTGCGTCTCAAACTTTCAATACTGGCGCCCCCCTTTTCAATCACAATTTTTATCGCGCCCCCTTATACATTAATAAATTACTGAATGCAATAATAATGCACTTTGACGCTAAAGCTACAATACACGATCTTAATTATAAACCGTACAAATTAATAACATAAATATTAAATTTTGTATATGTTACTTTTAAGCAAAAAAAAAATTAAGTAATAGGATAATTATGTTATTATTCCTTTCTCTAATTTTTAAATTGGAACATATTGCAAAATGTGGTGGCTGCTTAGAAGACAAAATATAGATATCAGTTAAATATAGAAAAAGAATTCAGAGGGTCAATTTCTAAAAAACTTTGCTCTGCAAGACAAGCCCATGGAAGTCGTTAATACTTATTAAACTTGTTCTTAATTAGTTTTAATAAGATAAGTATTAAATTTTTTATATATGTTACTCTTAAGTAATATATATTTTAAGTAAATTACTTTTAAGTAATAGGTTAATTATGTTATTTTTTCTTTCTCTAATTTTTAAATTGAAACAGATTGAGAAATAATATTTAATTAAAGATTTATTTCCTTCAAGATCCATTTCTAAAAGTACAAATGTCATTAAAAAATAGCCTAATCTATGTGTTGCTCTTTATCATATCCATTATATCTGGCATTCTCACGAACGTTCACGGGAGTCTAGGCAACCTAACGGACGTCTGCACAAAACATGTAAAAATGCTATACCTCGTACAATTCTAAGTCAGTCTTGGCCGAATCGATTAGATACCGAATCTCTCGTGAATGTACATTTCATAATTCACGCGTTAATTGTAATTCACGGTATTAAGTATTTACGGCAGTGGATTAAAACAAAATTATAGATATATTTTTAAATCGCAGCGGCATTCGACGATAATAAAGCATCAACAAGTACACAGACGAGGTCAAATTGATAGTAAGTTACGAATGGGTTAGGGATCCATTTCAAAATACTTCAGAAGGGCTCTCAACTGTCCGAAAAAGAGATCTTCATAGAGTTCACATCCAATGACGAAATTAAAGGGCATTTTGTAATAAATCACTCTTTGAATTCTGGATAGAGGTGGATGCTGAATTTTCTGCACTGAAAACAAAAGCATTTCGTATACTATTACCATTTCTAACATCATACCTTTGTGAATCCGGATTTTCTGCGATGGCTACTTTGAAGACAAAATATAGATCTGAGCTAAATATCAAAAATAACTCTAAGTGTCAATTTCTAATTTTTAGCCTTCCTTTGAAAAACTTAGCTCTGCAAGACAAGTCCATGGAAGTCTCTGATAATTATTAAACTTGTTCTTATACTGGCTGAAGTACCCACTCTTATATATATAACACGAGTTTATATATTTTAAAAAAAATGATAATATATTATTCTTGATATAATAGCTTAATTGTAAGGAGAGTAAAACCAAGTGCATGACAATGTATACAAAAATGTAAAATGATTTATTGAAATGAATACTCATATTATAAACGGTTTTGAATGAACTGTAATTTTAAGCCTCGCAGAATTAGCATTTAGAATAAATGTTAAGTATTAAAAAAAATATAAAACTCTAATGAATAGCAATTGTGTTATTTTTTTAATATTTAAAGCGAGAAAGCCCAGGATCAAGTGTGCACTCGATACCAACGTTAATGGTCGCGGGAAGTGAAGCACCCCAATTCTTTTTTTTTATAATTATTTTTAATATACAAGATAAAAGTCACAATTTCAGTGAATAATTTAACTAAGAGAAAATATACTTACCTATTTCAAGGATTTTTCTATTTGTCTTTCATAATTTGAGAAAATATCAATAAAACTGAACTAAATTGTTCCAAATGCGTGACCTTAATAAAGGACACAAATCACAGACACTTTTGCTAAAATTACAGGTAAGTTATTTGCAAGCAAAACACTGTCCATTTTGTTCACGTTATTGTAATTTTAATGTCCTTTGATGATCGAAAAATATCCTGTTGGACTTTTTCTTGCTTGTGTCTTTTGACAGGTGAAGTGCATTTTGCGGTACACTTATGGCTTCATATTTTCTTGATAAGGTTCTTAATGTAGCTACTGAAAATTTTCCTTTCGTTTCATGTTTATTGCTTTTCTCAAATTTACTTTCGCTAACATGATTAATATGCATTATTTCAGCAAATGTTTCCCTTGTTTGATCAGCTTCAATTTCCTTTCAGAGACCACAGATGCCCAATTCTTTTTTTATATTCTGCTCATTTACATTTATAAACCATAATCAGTCGTACAACATCACAATTAAAACCACTAAGTTATTCATAAGGAAAAATGCAGCATGTTCAAGAAAATATTTTTGAAAAATTGTGGTCGTGCCGGGAACATGGTCTAAACAAGTACCTTAAGATTCTAAAAATACGTTTGCCACTCCCAAAAAAGGAGATATGTTATCAATTCATTTTAGCTCCCATTAAGACTGTCATATTAGAGGATTCTCTGTCAAGGTCATTGGTAACAAATAAACAGTTTTCCCAGAATTAACGATTTTTGTATTATACGTTTCAGTATACTCTTAAATTAAATCTGGGTCAATTAATCCTTCAAAGTGCTCAATATGCTTATACATGTATCATAAAACTCTTTCACATTGTGAAAAAAAGCATAACAGAATTATATAATTTACAACTTCCCCAAAAAAGAGGATGCAAGTAACTATACCAGTAAGTTTGAAAGCCAGCAAAAGTAATATTTTAGATTAAAAGAAACGTAATAAAAATCTCATCGTAGGATTACAGTAAGGCAAACAAAATATTTTTTATTTAGTTATAGGATCAAAAGATAGCTAATGAGCGTTCAAAGTAAATCTTTTTTTTTGATGCCCTTTTTTTTCACCAGATGATATATATAAATTATATCTGTAAATCTGTTTTTTTTATTATATCAGAAAGTATTTTTGTTTGTTTGTTTTCTTTCCCAGAAAATTTAAATTTTTTTAACCTTTTTTTTTTCAGATATGCCCCCCCTTTGAAGGGTTATCGGCCCCGGGGGGCGCCCCCCAAATTTTTAAAAACACGGGTTTATGCGTTTTAACGAAAAGAAAAAATTTTAAAAAAAAGGGGGATTTTTTTTTATTTCATGCCCGGTCTTTCCCAACGGAAGGGGAAAGGAAAGCCGGCCCTTTTTGTAATGGCTCCCACCATTTTAAATGTTTTAAAATGGCATGGTGACGATTTCTCCCAAAAGTGACATAAAAATATAGTTTCAGCAGTATTTAAAAAAAAGAAAATAGTGTATTTTTTTAAAAAACATGTGCTGAATTAATGGATAACAAAAATGAAAAAGGGTTGTCAGATTATTTTTAGATAATGGTTCACAAAGAAGTTTCTTTTTTAAAAAGGGGAAATTTCTGAAAATTTAAATTTTTCCAATTCTTAGAAAAAAAAATTTCCCCATTTCCCTTTTTTTGGGTTAAAGAAACAAAATAAAAACCCTTTTAAATATAGTTAAAAAAAAAAATTGAAAAACAGGGATGATCCAAATGTGTGCATTGCAATAGAAGCGGTCGAGACAAAAACATTTTTCCCGATTACACATTTACCAACCTCTGAAAAAAAATTTAGATTTTAAAAAATGTACAAATTAGCTGATTCTTATGAATTTAACGATAAAGAAATATCAATTCTTATTGGCGGGTTTTTATTATTATCAAAGTATTTTACAGGTAGAATTACACGTCTAAACAAAATCTTGTTTCAGTAGATACATTATTTGGGTCAGATCGGGAGGAATTTTTTTAACAATGAGTGTTATTGTTAATGAATCCAAAATTTTGAAACAGCTTAGCGAATATTGGGATTTAGGAATGGGCAAAAATTGACATTCTGAAGCACTATTTTTTTTATTTATATCTTAGTAAAATTTTAAATTTAATTTTAAAAATTATAGTGGGGAAATTTTTTATATTTAAAATTTTAAAAATTTTTAAAAAAATTTTTTGCCACCCTGCCTAAATACGCCCCTTTGTGTGTACATAATGGATATAAATATTCTTTTTAAAAATTTTATGGGTTGGAAAATTTATATTTTACTAGAAATTTTTTATTGAAGAATATAAATTTTTTAGTATGTAATTTTTATGCCCAAATTTTGGGATTAAAATTATAAAAAGTGCAAAAAAATTTTTTTAAAATAATTAAAACTTTTAAAATTATTTTTCCTTAGTTGTTTTTGAAAAATATAAAGTTTTTATGGCCTTAAAATAATAGATTTTTTTCTGAAATTCTTTTGGATTAGTTCGAATAGGAAAAATGGACCGTAAAAGGTTCACTGTGAAACCGTAAATTTATCGAAATTGAAAAATGCTAAATTTTTTTTTTTGTATATTTTTTTCATCATCATGTCTAATGGTGATTTTTTAAAATTTTTTTTGTTAAATTTTCAAAGGAATAGAAAAGGAATTTTAAACCACTTGTTTGTTTTATCCCGAGTTACCTCGGGTTCATTATATATACAGCTGATTATTACCCCGAAAAACTGGGGTGAAGCGGGAATTTATCAGTAGTTTTAAAATTTTTATCACAGTTTTAAAATCCCCCGGAAGGGAAAATGAAAGGAAACGCCCACCCTTTGGGGTTGGCAGTTTGGAAATTTTTTTATCCCGCCCGGTTTCTTGATACGTTGGTTAAAAAGGAAGATTGATGTGGAGGGAACATTTTATTGAATAGAAAAGTTTTAAATATCTCGAGATCTAAAGACAAAAAAAATTTTTTAAAAAAGGGAAAATTAGGAATATTAGAGGGGGAAAAGTAACTGCAAATGACATGGAAAGATAAGAAGGATGTTAGTCAAATTTTCCCACAATACATACAATCGAAATGCAAAAATGTAAAAAAATGAACGGGAGAAAAAGATTTGATTTGATTGAATATTAACGCCCACTGTTCACCCAACACAAAGGGCTTTTGGCGACAGCCCCACGAAATTTTTGAACCATGGTCAAGTGACTTTGGACGACACCTGAGCTGGCCCCCCCTCTCCCAACTACCACACCACACCAAGGGGGGAATTTTTGCTTTGGGGAAGATTTAACGTGCATCGCGGGCCCTCCCCGGGGCGGGTTTTTAGTAGTATTGGGCTCCAACTCGTGACAAGGCAAGCCACGGTCTGATACCTATACCACTCCCCCGGGCCACGGGGAGAGACAAAGTTTGGGGCCTAAATGTGTTGTTGATTAAAGCCCCAAAGGGGTGGTGTAGAAAGGTTGAACAGCATTTAGCCCCCTTTCTACACCCAGAAAAAGAGGGTCCCAAAAATTTTTTTTCTTCATTTATTGGATTTGGCCTTGGGGAAATTTTTTCATTTTGTACCGTAAACAGGGGGTTCGTGATCACCTAAGCAATTTAGAATAAAACTGACTAAAAAACCAATGTAAAAAAATCATCGTGACAAGTTTTTGCCATATCAGGAAGCCCCAACATTAGTACTTCACCACTCAGGTTAACCTAAATGCTTTTTCCCAGATATTATTCCTGCTTTCTAAAAAAAATAAAACCCAACGAGACAGGGGTTCCCCGTGACTGTGCCCCCGCAATAGAGTTTCCCAGAAATAACCCGGTAAACGGACCAGATACCAGTTTCAAAATGTAAGGTATCATTTTTACATTGCCCCTTTTGTTTAAAAAACCCAACAATATTAAGACAAATATTTAACTTTTTTCCGCCAAAAGATAACCCAGGATAGAAAACCAATTTTAAAAAAAGTAAATCCTTTTACCCCTTAAAAAATTAAAAACTCAACTTAAAACCTACATTTTTTTGTTTTGTTTTTTTTTATTGTATTTAATAATAAAAAAAAAAATGTGATAGTTCGAAATTTTTTTAAAAAAATTGTGGGGCGCGGTTAAAGAGGAGAAAATTTTAGGGTTCTAAAGTAATGAGAAAAAAAAGTTTCTCCCCTTTTAAATAAAAAAAATATATATCCCAGAAAAACCCCCATATAACAACCCCTTATTGGAAATTTTTTTCTACATAACGTTTTCCGGGAACCAAGAGCATTTCCCCATTTTCTTCAAAAAAATAACCCCCCTAAAAAGCGAAGTGCATTTTCTATACAACAAATTTTTTTCTTGTGATTGGATTTTTTCTTTTTTCAAAGTAGCCCCGGGGACTTTTTGATTCTTTTCTTAACGCATTTTATGGTTCCCCCAAAATCTTGAACGTTTTTGGTGTTTAGCCCCCCGGAGCAATGGGAATTCGGGGAGTTTCACCCAAGAAGTACTACTTTTCACTAGAAACATCCGTTACCCCCTTTCCCCTAAAGGAATTGTATCGTGCCCCCGTGCCCTTGAATTTAACCGTTTTTTGTAGTTTTGGGATCAGAAAAAAATTGGTAACCTGTTTTACAGCTCGTAAGTCCCGGAGCAAAAATTTTTTTTAATTCTTAAAAAAGTAGATAAAAAAAAAAGGACATGGCTTTAAATTTGGGTATTCCTCCCCAGTTTATCCTTTTTAAAGAAATCGAGATAAGCCTTCAAAATTATGATTCATCAAATTTTGTTCAAAACGTAGAAAGTCTGGAAGTTTCGACGGGGGAATTTTTGAAGTGGATACACAAATGCAAGAAAAAAACCGTCTCTAAACCCTTTTCCCGAAATTAGGCTTTTTTCCCATTTGTGAAGGTAGGGGAAAAAAGACCAATTTTTTACGTAAAAGGGAATGACTAGAAAAATTTAAGAAAAAAAACAGGGAAAAAATTGCGCCTAAAAGGGTTTTTTGGGTTATTGCAAAGATATGGAAACGTATTATGAAAAAAAAGTATTTTTTTTAAAAAAACCCAAAACCAAAAAATTAACATGTTTTATGCGAAATTAAATTTAAGGAGGGATGGGGATGTAATTTTAAAAAATCTTGTCATAAAATAATGTACGCTTAAAATTACTTGTATGTTTTTAAATTAAAAAAGCCCTTTAAAAAAGCTCTTTAAATTTTTTAAAATAAAATGATTTTTTTTTATTTTTTTGAAAATACAGTGTATTTCCTTAACATTCTTTTCCTCTTTTTCTTTCTTTCTTTCTTTTTTTTTCGAGGGGTTTAAGATATATAAAATAAATAGATACTAATTTAAAAAAAATTTAAAGTAATTCCCTTTTTTTTAAAAATATATGGTGTTTAGGAATTTAAAAAATTTGCTCTTTTATGGGGTTTTTATGGCATATTGAAAGATAAACCCTACATAGCCTTTTTCCATGAAAACGAATTTTTTGGGTTTTAAAAGGACTTCATTAAAACAGAGGCCCCACCACTCAGTGGCGCAAAAAAGGGGGGGTGTCATAGGGCCCCCAAAACCCCTTTTTGAATTTTTTTTTCCGATTGGTTTATAACCCCATGTAAAAACCTTTTAAATTTTTTGTTAAATTTTTTAGAAACCCCAATTTTTTCAATAATTAATTTTGTATTGTTTTTTTTTCCCCGAAAATCGAAAAAATCAAAAAATATGTTGGGGGAAATTTGGACATGATACCAAAAGGGGTGGACTTTCGACCCTGGCCCTCCCCTTAAAAAATTCTTGTGTGCGCTACTGGTCCGACTGTTATAATATGTAATAATAACAATATTCCCCCGTTTTAAATTTTTTTTTGAGGTCCAAGAAAAACCTTTTGGGTTTATCAGTGCTTGTTTAAAATTTATTTCTTTTTACAATTGGAAAAATATTTGCTATGCTTTTTATAATTTTTTACTTTTTAAAAAAAAAATTTCATTTTCTTTAAGTGCTTATTTAACCCCAGCCCAATGACTTTTTTAATTTTTGTATGCATCACAAAATAAAAAAAAGGGAACTTGGAACAGTTACTATTAAAAAATTAATTTATATAAGAAAAACAAAATTGAAATCATAAGATTTAATTGTTTTAAAAAAAGAAAAGAAAAAAATTTTTTTTTTTTTCTGATTGTAAATTATTTTCTGATGGAATATAATTTTTTTTTTTATAATGAATAGGGGGATAAATAAAAAAGTAAATAAATAATCACTCATATTAGTGGGGCATTCATGATTTCATTTTTGCTCATGATGACTTTTTTGGATAAAATGCAAAAAAGAAACAAAATATTAATGTCAAATCGAAAAAAATGAAGTTAATAAAGTTTTCAACAATTCTGTGGGAATCCCATTAAAAACTACACTACATACATACGGCAAAAAATTTAAATTGGGATATATTTTTTGAGCAAAAATAACAATTTATGAATCAATGAGCAATAACCAAAATTTAATAAAATATACTTTTAAAAAAAGTAATTTAACTTATCTCTTTAAATTTTTAAAAAAAAAGAAAAAAAAACTAAAAAAAACGATTTTTTTTATTGACTTAATCAAGATGATTCAGAAAAAGGATTCATGATTGATGATTCCCGAAAAGAAAAAACAAAATTTTAAAAAAACAAAAAATGAACCACAATTTTTTTTAAAACTGGGAAACAATAAGGCAGGTTGGTAATGTTTTCATTTCCGGGTTAGGGTAAGGGGTTGGGGACAATGATTCAAAAAAAAATTGTAAACTAAAAAACATTAATCATAGAAAAAATATAAATATCGATGCAGAAATTTACAAAAAAAATTTTGAAACCTATACTAAAAGTCTTAAAAATTTTTGTTTTGGGAAATAAAAGATATTTTTCCAAGTATTTTTATACTTAAGGGGAAAAAATACAATATTTGAAACCATATTGGGGATTTTTTTAAAAATAACGAAGACTTTGGTGGCCTAACTTTTCAGCAATTTTTTATTATTAATTTTTTTTAAAAAACAGTTATGATAGGTTTTAAAAATTGATTATGTTATCCCAATAAAACCTATATAGCAGGGTATTGTAAAAATTGCAGTTCCGATATATTAATTTTTATTTGCTAAAACATTGAATTTATAAAAAAATTGCTAGTGCAAAAAAAAACGTTTGGAAAAAAAATTAAAGCTGTAATTCAACAATATTTAATTCTATCGATGTATTAATATAAGTAAAGGGGTGGTAAGACAAGTAGTTGATTGGGGAAAAGGGAAACTTGGGGGTTTGGGGAAAAAACCCGCCAAAAGAATATTAGGGCCCCCCTTTAAAATCAGCTTTTTTACACCCAAACTTTAAAACGTACTTTTGGGGTCAAATTTAAAGCCCCCCCCAAAAGCGAGGGTGGGCCCACTGAATCTATACGCCACTGAATCTATGTCATAACCTTTCAAAAGGTTTAATCAGAAGATTTTTTTTCTTATAATCTCTAACTGACAAGTCCTTACTTTTGTCATTGTATGCAAAATTTTTTCATTCCCCGGGGCTGCAACGTAAGTTAATTACAAACAAGTATATTATTTAAAAATTTTTTTTAAAGTACCATGTTTTTTTTAACGGACTAAAAAAACCAAAAAACAAATTTTTGTTTTTTGTCTCTTTTTTTGTTTTTTTCATTTTCTCTTCCCCCCTTTTTTACATTAGTTTATATGGCCCCCCTTTTCATCCAAGAAAGCACTATCATGGAGTCCCTCCACAGGAAACACATTATAAGTGCCCAAATTTTTAAAACTGACAACCTCGTGAAAATTAGTTTTTATAAACAAAACTGCAGCACAAAAGCCCAAGCGAGGAATTGTTATTTTTTCAATGGTGAAACCCTAATTTATTTACTTTAAAAATCTAATTTGTGCTTGATCACAAACCAGAACGAGATTTTGCAATATATGACTGTTTCCCTAAACAGCTTCTGAGGCATCAAAAAAGCCATGAAATTCAATAAGACTTGGGCCCCGGCGTAAAATACATCGATCAAATTCCCATTTCATTTAGAAACTGTAATTCCGGGGGAGAAACCCCCAATCCCCCCAGTTTTCCCTTTCTTGGCAACGTATCATCCCAATTTAATTTTAATAACCATAACCGTTGGAGGGAAAAAAATTTGGGGTTTTTTAATCACTGGGCCCAAGAGGCCAATAGGGGCCCAATAATCTTCAATTGTTGACGATACTGTTTTGTTTAGTGACAAAGAGTCATTTTCGACTTTTTCCTTTTTAAAAATGGGAAAAAAAGTCCGTTTAGATTTACAAAAAACCAAGCGTTGTAGTCTCTACTTCGTTTGAAAATGGGACTCGTTGTCGTCTACCGCAAGTTTTTTATTGCTGCTGCACCAATTTTTTGTAGAGTCATTCCCCAGTGCTTAAAAACCTTTAAACTGATGTTTCAATTTTTGTAACTGTCAACGATTGTGCTCCTGTGAGCACATCGTCCATGTAAAAGTCCGAGAAAGTACCGGGCAGCAAGAGGAAAAATTTTTTTCCCCTTTATCCAAAAACAATTTGCTTCAGCGTTTCATTGCCAAATTTGGGGCACTTACTTTCCGTACGTCACTGTGGAAAGCTCAAAAAATTTTTTCCGGATCGTCAATTTCCCCTTTTTTCCCCAAAAATTTTTTTGAAGATTCTTTGCGAAGGATGTATTTTTATCATCCTATACATCATTTTTTTTATCCGCAGTAAAAAACAAAAAAATGTTTGCGGAACCTGATCATTATAGAGGGAAAAAATCATCTTGAATAAAACCACCATTGTACTGCAAAAAAATTTAGGGGAAAGTCCACTAGTAGTAACAGTTAAGGGATTTAAATACGGGTTTTCCCAAATTATTTTTAGTCTTTGTTGGGGAAAAATCCATGATGGGGCAAAAAAGACAACCCAGGTTCGTTTGTTTCAAAACTTCACCATGTGGGCCCAGTTCCTCATACTCCTTCAAAAAATTTTTGTACAGCCGATAAAAATTTTGGGTTTCAAAATAATCGTCTCCAAAGGAATTTAACTTTGAGGGCAACATCTTTTGAATTTCCCAAACTACTAGGCTCTTTTTTTTTTAGTGGCAAAAGTCACAAAAGTACCTGCCAGTTTCATTCTAGTATGCAAGAGCATAATGTTCCTCACAAATGTCAAGGGTTTTCCCATTTTTTTGATCTGAATTTTCTACATTTTCAAGCTCCCAAAATTTTTTTTAAATGTTTTTATTTTTAAAACATTTTCCTCTTTTTAAAAAAACCACAATGTCTTGTTTTCATTTTTTTGTGGAAATCACACCTGACATTATAAACCCGAAGACAGTATTTTGTAAAATTAACTCAGAATTTACAACTTTATTTGCCCTGGTCTTAATAGCTCGTAAAAAACTTCAGCACCTAAAAGTACATCTACACGCTCTGGTACATTAAAATTATTATCTGCTAATTTCACATTCATAAAGTCTTGCATACAAATATCCCAAACTTTAAAAAGGGGGGTGTTTTATCAGCAGTTATTTTAGGAAAACATAAAAAAACCAAAATTTCTTTCGTAACTTTTATCCTCATTACTTATGGCAAAACGTTTAAAGAATTTAATTGCTAATGAAGCATCATTTTAAACCCGATAACCCCCATATTAATTTTTTCCTTTTTTTAAACCCCAAAGCTCTGCACAATTACGAGAAATAAAACATGATTCACTACCCGAATCCCGTAAACAACCCCACGTTTAATTTTTTTTTCCTGCCTCATCTAATAAATAAAAAATTGCAGTGTTTGCAAAAAAGATTTCCTTTTACCAGTTTGATTACTCATGAACGATAAACTATTTTTTTTAATGAACTCTGGGGCCAAAAAATTTGAACCGCACACTGTTTCCCCCGAGAATCTGTTTTTTGCTGTCAGTCACAGGGGGGTCGAAGAGTCGTTTAAAACAGTTTTTTTTAATTTGATGACTCACACTGGTTTGTACAGCGTTTGGTTTTTTTTTAACTAAAAAACCCCTGAAGTTGGGTTTTGCTTTGATAACAAAAAACCGTTAAAGCTTTTTTAAAAAAATTTCTGCAAATGTAGCTGGGAAATACAATTTTTAACACTTTTTGTTTCGGAAACGAAAAAAAAAGTTTTGTTTTTTACGTAAATCTACCCTCTCCCCTTAAACCCCTAAATTTTAAAAAATTAGGGGATTTTAAAAACTGTGACAAACCCAAAATTCAAATTTACACAAATTTTGTGGGTGTTTATCATTCAATTAGAAAATATGGCAAAACTTTTTTTTGTTATTTTCTTCACATTAATAACACTTTTTAGAAGCATTCAGAGTTCTCGCGTGATCTTTGGGAAAATTTAAGAAATCAGTAACCAGGAAAATTTTTTTTTTTCTAATTTTTTTTCCCCCCAAATTTTTGTATTAGGATCTAATTTTTTCCCCCAAAAAAAATAAGCAAATAAAATAAAAAAAACCCTTCAACACTTTGGTTTAAAAAATTCTAAAGATCTTTACGCATTCATTTGTAAAATCAATTAAATTTAAAATTTTCTGATGCCAAAATTTGTTATGCAAAGGCTGCACGCTTTGAACCGTTTTAAATGCGCATAAACCTGTTCCCTTTTTATGATTCAGTAACCCTTTTTTCTAATAAAAGGGAAAAGGGCCAAAATTTTTAAAATTTTAATTACAATAGATATTGATTTTATTATTCGAAAAAAGCGTCTCCTCTCAAAAACCGATTTTAAATTCTGTAACTTAACCGCATCTCAAAAAAAGGTTTGAATCGACACTGGCTTCAAAAAAATCTTTGAATGAAAGCCAACCCTGTGTTACCCGAAAACGTGGGTAAAGTAATTTTTTTGGGAGACCACATTAAAAAAATTTTTTCAGACTTTGTAACTGAAAACCCAGACGTTTCTGTTTTGTTTTCATTAACAAATTTAGTTAACTTTTTTACTTAAAAAACAAAATTTCCCCCTTTTAATATTTTTTTTCATCAATTTCTTTTTTTCGTTAATATACGTTTTTCCAATAAATTTTCCGTGGACAGTTCAAATAAATGAATCAAAAAGGTAGAATTTAAAATCAACTTCAAGCACTTTAAATTTTATTTTTTTAAAACTTTTAAATCACTTTAAAAAACCTTCATCATCAATTTTTCTGTCTTAGTTTGTTAACTGCGTTTTAAAAAATACGCTTCTTTGCTAATATATTTTTTTTAAAGACATATTGAATAAACAGTTCCCCACAAAAACTTGGGGTATCACCCTTTCTTCAACGGAATAAAATTTTTTTCTTGCGTCATTCAGAAAAAAGGGAAATAAAAAAAAGTTTTTTTTCAGTCGTAAGATAAATTTTCACAATTTTTTATGGTTCTTTTTACGGTCGACGCTGACCAGATGTTCGCGCGATTAACTTTAGGTTTTGGTTTCAGTTTGAAATCGGTCTCTATTCCCCACTTTTTTTCACTGGTTTTATAAAACCAACGGCTTCAAAAATACAAATATCCATTTAGGGTCCTTTTCCGGGAGACGGGCCAAAATTTCACGCTATAGCCCCCGAGATTTAAAAATTTAATTTAACAAACTCGAAATAAAAACTCAATGGACTGTAGTACACTAACTTTATTCTAACCCGCACACTCTGGGCTGGGGATCGCACAACTGCCTACAAAATTCTTTTTT
Source organism: Trichonephila inaurata madagascariensis (assembly GCA_019973955.1). Classification (NCBI taxonomy): domain Eukaryota; kingdom Metazoa; phylum Arthropoda; class Arachnida; order Araneae; family Nephilidae; genus Trichonephila; species Trichonephila inaurata. The sequence continues at coordinate 13,898 of BMAV01020281.1, forward strand.
TCTTTTGAATTTCATTCTTGCGCGATGGGCCAACTTTATTAGGGGGCACGCAGGCGTCAACAAAAAAAAGTATATTATCTAAAAAAATTTTTTAAAGTACCATGTTTTTTAACAATAAAAGACCAAAAGCATAATTTTTTTTTTCGTTTTTTTCTTTTTTATTTTTTCCCCCTTTTTTTTTTTTTTTCTTTTTTTTTCCAACCCCACTTATGAGCCAATGTGGTCCAGATTTCCAGCTAATCGGGAAAAGGGTTTAAAAAACAATTCAAAATTCCACCCCCCAGACATACAAGCCCGTTTTGGGGGGTCGGTTTTTATAAAATAGAACTTTCTGGGATTTTCATGAATTCTCATCCACTTTGAGATGTGGTCCCAAAATTTCAAAAAATGCAGCTCATCCCGGGGAAATTAGCCCAAAACCAATTTCCCCCGGGTAAAAAGAAAAGCGAGTTAAGAAAAAATGGGAATATAATAATTATTTTATTTATTTTAAATGATTTCTTATTAAAATAACGACTAACTGGTAATTGGTAATTTATTTAGAATAAATATTCTTACTATAATATAACAAATGCGAAAGTTTGTATGTGTGTATGCATGTTTGTTTTGTATAAAGCAACTGAATGGATTTTAATGAAACTGTACAATAATATGGCTGATACATCAGAGTAACACCTAGGCTATAATTTATAAAGATATTGTGTGAGGGGTCCAAAATATAGCGATAATTGTCAAGTAGGAAAAAATTCTACCATTGTGGCGTGCGCTGCAAAAAAGGCCCACGACAGCATATATCTCTCTTTTGTGTGTGAAGCAAAATTTTCCCTTTTTGTTTTGTCTAAGCCAGGCGCTCACTTCTAATTTATTGATTTAATCAGTGTAACCAGTGAATACCAAAGTTTCATCCGACAAGTGACGGGCAGGACATGATATAAAAAATATGCATCGACAAGAAAATAATACAATATTATTATAAGAGTTTAAAAAAAAACACTTCTGAGAAAAACAGAGGAGGGGGACACGAATAGATTGCGAAATACTAAAACAGGAAAATAGCTTATTATGAATTATATTGTTATTAAAAAAATAACCTAGAAGGAATAGCTTCCTGTGTAGGTTTTTAAGATGTATAGTAAGATTTTTCACACATGGAAGTTTATTTTAAAGTAACAGTTAGAAAAATGAAACAATTGAAAATAATATAAACTTTTCAATAAGTAAAGTTCACAACACCATACAAAGGAAAGAATTTTAGGAAATTCTCAACAAGTTCAAAATTATTTTTAACTAAGTTGGCCTGATTACAGTTATGCTGTAACATTTTATATTTATATATTAAATGTGGAAGAAATTATCGCAAGTTCGACTTGCTTGGTGGTCAGGGTGCGAGGGCCCCGCTTGAGGTTGAGGGCCCTGGTGTACGGCAACGCTTAGCCCATTGGTAGTTACGCCACTGTGTTCACTAGTACTTTCTGTTTCAGTTCTTAATGTAACTACGTGTAGAAATCAAATTTAATTCAGTTAAATGAACTTGTTGATGACTTTTTAAGAAAAAATAAAGTCTTCCAAATTTTGATAGAATTACATTTTTGCTTATGATAGAATTATATTTGTAGTACAAATAAGAATATACGTAAAATAAAATTATTCATTCAGATCTGAACCAAAAACCGTTATTTTTAGTAGAACGGAAACCGGAACAGAAACGATATATTTTTTATAGTTGAACCGGAACAAAAAAAATTACGGTTCGAAGCCCTGGCTCTATATGTTTTGAAATCACTTATTCAAGGTATTATTCCAAGGTTTAGAAAAAAAAAAATAGTGTACTCTTCCAGATTTACAGTTGATAAGGAATTTGATTTCTTTTAACTAAACAGTATTTCGATATATGTAGAAGTCTAATTTTTTTTCCAGGAACTTTTCTTATTTTTAAGGTAACATTTTTTCCCCCAGAGTATAATGCGCACTCATGCATTTCGATCTTATTTTCTGTGTTCAAATTGTGCGTTATACGCCCCGGCTCTTTTACGGTAATTAATTACTTCTATAATTGTTACGGTTATTTTATTTCAGACGTATATGTTTAGTTTGTTGGGTTAACTGTCAAATAATAATTTTTTAAAAAAAATTCTTACATTTTCGTATAATATTAGTGGTGTTTCGAAAATTTACAGTACTTTATACTTACAACGCCATTGTGCTCATAAATAATGAAATAAAATGGAAAGAAAGTACAGATACATTTTTAAAAAGATACCAGAACACACACGTGAATATAAAGATATATATTTCTTGAAAATTAAGCCCATTTCTGGATATTTTAAAATAAACTAGGGACTACTATACATATATATATTTATTCTAAGAATGGAAATGTTGGAAAAGAAATTTTTCTAAATGATTCCGTTAAATGTTTTCTGCTACGTATTATGTTTTCTTGATTATCTCTAATTGTAGCTGTAATAAAGTGAATAATTAGTGTGTGAAAATTCTTATAAGATAGTATGCAAAATCTAAATAAGTTTTTGGAAATTATAATTCAATGGCTAATTTTTTTTTTTGCTCTAAAACGTATAATTTTATGTCATATTTTCGTATTAATTTCGAATAGTAGCTTCACAGGAGGAAACATACTTTAGGAAAGGAGAAAATTTATGTGCTTCGAGTGATACAACACCGATCAGAGTAAATATTTCTTAAGATGAATCCAAATTCCATTTTAATGACTATCTTCATTAAATTTGCCTGTTATAAAAACAAACTATTCTCTATAACAAACCACTGATGAAGGGATTCAAGTGTTACTCTATTTCAGGACTTTTGATTTAGACCCTGAATGAAGATTTATATGTGTGAGCATGTTAGAAGAGAAAACCTCTAAAAAATAATTGTAAACATTGTGTGAGAATTATGTGAATAAATGTGTCGATGAAAACTTGAACGAATAATATGGATGTGATGTGGAAGTTAGAACAGTAAGGTGTTTCTTATACAATAGCCACGAATCACTTTATTTAAAGTATTTTACTAAAGATAGAAAATAAAACTTTAAGCACATGAGTTTATTTATATAGTTTAGTTTATAATAGCTAAACTTTTGCAGTAAATTTAATTCTAAAATTTAAAAGGAAATAGAGTATTAGACGAATTTTTTTAAAAATGTGAATAAATGAGTCTTTTACTCATACATAAAAAACAAATCACTAATTACAAAAATGAAATTAAGCTAATAATTTAAAAGATCACATGCCTGTACAAATTCAATCTTATATAAGAACGAATTCATTTACCTTTAAAATGTACATTAATATTACCAATAAATATATATTATAAAAAAAAAAGTATTTTCTTTATTTATTATTGACTTTTTTTCTTACATAAGGATAAAACTCGAAACATGTAATTCATTTTCAAAGTATTATTAATCACAGTAAATGGATTATTAAAAGCTTATATAACAATTTTTTTATTTGTAATTAAGTTCCTCGTTTACTATGCTCAAATATATATTTCTTCTACAAAATTAAATCCATTAAAAATATTTTGATTTACGTGAATGAAAAAAAGAACAAATTGTTATTTTTACAGTGAAAATTTCATACGCAAGGGAATTTAACTATTATATACTCAAGACACAGAAGAAAAAACTGCCTGAAAAACAATCTCCCAAATGGGAACAAAACTTTTATGTTTCAATGAATCACTAGGGCATAGAAAAATGCTATAACGCCAAACCAGGCAACCCAGAATAATGACGTCATTGCACATCTACTAATGACAAGCAACCAGTTCCCGATATGAGACGGAGGAGTCTGATTAGATTCAGCTCCCAGACAAGTGTCAAAGTGTTCCCTTGACCGTGCCGAAGAGGAATGTCCGAGGTGTGAGGAACTCAAAAAGTGCTCTTTATTTAACGTTATGCCAGAAAGATATTAACTGTAACACTAGGCACAATATCGAAAAGCTTAAATTTAAACATGAGTTACGAGATAAAATGGATTATTGAAAACTTTAACTTTTTCTTTCAAAACAGCGGAGAATGCATTTCGAGTCCTCGCTTCACTGTGGACACATTAGGGAAGACCACCTGGAAATTAAAATTATACCCAACAGGAAATATAGAATTGAATAAAGATTTCATTTCTATTTTTCTCAGGAGAGAAAAAAACACTACAGAGCCACTGAATGTTACATTGTCTTACCGAATATCCATACTTGGAACTGATGATTCAGTGTTATTTTCGAGAACAGTTCTTAAATATCCATTTGGGAGGGGATGTGGCGATGGGTTCGGCGAATACATGAAACGTGATGAAATTTTGAAAATTAGAAGAAAGGACTATCTTCCTCAAAACGCCTTAACAGTTCATTGTTCCATATGGAATGATGTCCAAGAACATGTACGTTGTTTGGCTCGGACTCGAATCTTAGTAGAACGGAGGTCATTTATGTGGAATATAAAACAATTCAACTCTTTTCAGGAAAGCATTCACACAATCTACTCAGAGGCAGCAAAAAGACAAATGATGACATTAAAATTATTTCTTAGCAGTGGACAGAATAAAGAAACATTCATTCGTCTCAAGGTCTGTCCTTGCGATAAGATATTAAAACTCTCTACTTTTTGTATATATCTGGTAGATACTTCTAGAAAAAGAATAGAATGCTTCAATGATGAAATACAATTTCGTGAAGATACTCCAATTGTATTTACATTGACTTTTTCAAAGAAAGAATTAATAGACAATAAAAATCGATTTCTCCCGAACAATATTCTTCAACTGTATTGTGAGTGTGCCTTCACCATTGGCTTCGTTTTTAATGGAATAGAAAATATTTCTTCTGGGATTTCTCCTTCTATTCAAGAGGGGAATTTTACTAGTGATGGTTTTATATCCAAAAAAATGCGTTTAGATTCAAAAACCGTTCTTACAGAACATTTTAAATCTTTATATAAGGAAAATTGGCTGTGTGACACAAAACTGAAGACAAAATCTGGATTGTTTCCTGCTCATAAAAACATCCTCGGTGCTCGTTCTCCTGTGTTTAAGGCAATGTTCAAGAATGACATGAAAGAAAAACACAGCAATTGTGTAGACATCGAAGATTTGGATGATGACACTGTCCAAAGAATGCTGCTGTACATGTATACAGCTACGCTGCCAGACCTCCAGTGGGACAGTGCCTGTAATCTGTACTTTGCCGCTGACAAGTATGAGATTCTGTGTTTGAAAAGTGACTGCACTTCTTTCATAAAGAAAAACATCACCCAAGACAAGGTTTGCGATCTCTTGATTCTCGCTGACATGCACCAAGACAAAGAACTTATGTCAACCATTCAGGATTATATTTTGATTCACAAAGGCATTTTCAATACCGATATATGGAAATGCTTCATGGAAAGGAATTCAAAGTTAGCTGCAGAAGTACTGTATCAAGTGGTGAAAAAATAAGTAAGAAATTACATTTATTTAAAATAATAGATTAAGTTTATTTGAAAAATGTTATTTTAATTTGACACGGTTTATCAAAAACAATGTTTGGAGATTTGATATCGTACAGTGATAGATTAGAATTAGTAATGAGCTGACTGAGCTATATGTTTAATGCAACTGAACAAATTTGCAGGTTTAAATTAGAAATTCTGACAAAACATTTTTTACCCTTTTTATAGTATTGACTTTAGTAAGAAAACTAAAAAGAGAAATATATATAGAAGTTAATCTTAATAATTTCCGAGTTAGATGGGTCTAATATTCATGCTACAATTATGCTTTCAAATATAACACACACAATTCACATTGCCACCTGTTTAAATTAATGGAAAATATATTATTGAATTTTGAAACAGTGTGGATGAAGTAATTTATTTGCAAAACAAATTTCTTTTACTGTCGATATTATTTTTTAAAAAATTCTAATCTAGTAGTTTTGTACTGTTGAAGTGAAATATTTTCTCTAAAAATTACATTCTTTCTTTATAGAATAATTTCAAAATTTTTTTGATATTTACACATTTTAATTCAAACAAATATTTACTTAAGTCTTTAAAGTAAAGTAGAAAATTGATGAATTATTCTATTCATACCTGAATGTGTCTTTCAGTTGCCACAAAAGTAAATGTTATTTTTGCTAGTATGGGTACAAAAATAATATGTTGTATAATCATATATTTTTTTTATGTAATATAGAATTAAAACTTCCATTGCATATTTCCATAGGGACATCCAAAGGGAGTGTTTCCTGACATAGTTGCCATCGATATCAACATAACACGATTTTAGCTGAAAGGATTTTCCTCGTGCATTATGCGTAAAAGAAAGGAATTTCAGTTCTTTAACTTGAATGTACATTCAGTAAGAAATACTTTGATGCATTTCATATTATAAATACTTTTGTAATTAACTTAAAATTAAGTTGTATGAAAAAAGAGTTTTTGTAGAAAGTTTTTCTTGAATACAATTAATGTTTTTGATGGAAGAAAAAAAAAATTTTTCTTATGTAAACATAGGGGAGACCTGTATACCTAGGGCCACCCCATTTTATTTGAATAATATTTAGTTCTAAGTTTTATAACTCAGTTGGGGGTGAGTGATTACACCAATTCCTACTTTGGCATTCATTTTGAAATTTTGCAAAAGAAAGCTGTGGCAAGTTATAAATGAAAAATAGTTTTACATGGTCTAAAGTAAAATTTTGCAGTTCATCTCTTTTTATTTTTGTACAAAGATAAGTCAAATATTTTTCTTAGAATTCTAGTACATAATTTTGTTTGTAACTTTAAGTACTAAATTAGATTTTAAATAAATCCCCTCTCCATCTGGGTTTTTCTGCAGTAGACATTTTGTATGAAATTACCTAGTCTTGTACCTAGGGCCACATGGTTGCCTTGTATCTAGGGCCATGGCCCTAGGTACAATTGCAATTAATATATTCTTTATTATTTTATTAAAACAAGTTTTTATAATATAAGGAGAAAAGTGGCCTTAATTATCAGAACCATTTTGATTTAGTCAAGTTTTTTACTATAATTGGATGTTATTTAAATGAGAGGAGTGTATATTTTCTGAAACTTTCAATATGCTTGATTTATAAAAAATATGTTTGCTACCATTATTGTTATTATTCAGGATTATCATTTTGCTTACACAAATATAAGAATTCATTTAATAAAAAAAAATTCTTTATAATTATAAAAACAGAAGCATAATTCTAAATAATTTCTAATAAGCATAATTCTCGAAGTAAATCCAGCAGAGGTGGCCAAAAACCAGGGAGAGGTAGAATCTTGACTGACACTCCAGAAAAGGAAGAAATCAAAAATATCATGATATTAAAATTGCCAAAGAAAAGAAAAAGAAAACTTGTAAAAAAACTGGAGTTTGAAATTAAGGCAACTCCATACAAAGAATTATCAGATATTGAAGATTCCACTGATGATACAAATTCTACAGGAGCTGATGTATGAAATACTATTGAAAAAGGGGGGATTTTTGTTTAACAAAAATACAAGACAAAAAAACTGAACATTTTTATGTGGCAGAAATAATAGATGTTAAAGAACACTATAGTGGTAAATTTCTGAAGAATATTGCTCGTTCAAATAAGTTTCTTTATGGCAAAGAAGAAACATTGTGACAACAGAAATATTGTGCTCAAATTGCCCAAACCACAATCTGTTGGTGCTTCAGAGCAACATTGTATGCAGCTCACTTTTGGAACCAGTTTTTTAAATTATAATGTTTAATGAAAATACGTGCAATTCATTAATAATTTGGCACATTGCAAATTAAATAGTTGCATGATAAATTAATATTTTAGCTAATATTGTTTTATTAAATTCATGTGTGTATGTTTGTTTTCTATTGATTACAGAGCGAAACCTAAGTTTTAGGGAAAGGCCCTAGGTACAATGATGTAATTGTACCTAGGGCCATTTTTGAATTTTTTTAAAAACCTTTTATTTCACAGAATTTATTATTTTAAGTACTTACATTAACTCCTATTGCATGGTAGCTAGTATAATGATGAAAGCATATCAGTTTCACATTTTTTAAAGAGGCCAGTGGCTCTGTTTTCGTGCATTGAAAAAAAGTGGCCCTAGGTACACAGGTCTACCCTACTCAATCAGCTTACTCTTTTCTGTGAAAAAATTTTTTTCTGACCATTTCACAAAGAAGTGCTTATATATTATTGCAACCTATTGGCAACATGTGAAATAAAGCACATGATTGCCAATTCAACTCATACAAAACTGGGGTCGCCAACTTGGCGGGTTATCTTGAGCATTGGTGATTGTTGCGATAGTACATAAGTACCCACAGATACTATCTTGTGAACCCTTTTTTACAAATTGTAAAATCACACATTTTTTTTACTGTGCTCATGGTACTTTTGAAGTGTACTTCAACAGATTTAACCTGCTGTGTCTTTCCAAACTTTGTGATTGCATTGTTGGTGGGCAAAGTGTTGAACATCTTATCCTTTTTTGTTTAAAGTTTAAGAAAGAAAATGCTTGATTGTTAAACTGTGTGCATGCTCTTAAAATCAGCTAACCCCTAGTTTTTTTTTTCCCAACTTGTTTCAAGTAAAGCTTCATTCACTTTATTTTGTATCTTCATTGTATTCAAATTTTGTAAATTTTTCATTTTGTTTGTTTTTCTTATGTAATTATTTTGTAATGTATTTTTGTCTTTGAAACTTATTTGTTTCTATTTCATTATTTCATAACTTTTGTTTTGTCACTTACTTTTTATTATGTTTACCTTATTATATTTTATTTCACTTTTTTTAAAAGCACTGTGTGATACTTGTGGTGCATGAGAATTATTTTATCTGTCTTCAATAATAAAAAAAATATATTAAAATGTATTTAAAAAGAATATGAAAATATGAATAAAAAAATTTTATGTGTTCAATTTCATGTTTTTTTTAAATATTCACATTTTGCTACATTTGCAATTCTTAGATTTTAAGAATTTATTCTATCAAGCAGGAAGAATTTCTTTGGATGCAAGGGATGGTATTCTGCTGTTTATGATTTTTGCAATAAAATCACAATAATTTAACTTTGAACTAAAGGGAATTCACATTTATCTACAGACTGCATTTAAGACTTTATAATATAGTGTGCTAAAAAGCTATAATGTGCATTTTTTTTAATAAATATTTTAAATGTGTCGCTTTTTTCTCCTGATGGGCACAATTTAAAATATGATAGTACAGTTATAAAAATAAGTTGATACATACGTCCTAGAGGAAATTTAGCTGTCTTTTTCTTTAGAACTAATTTAATTTAGTGTGGAAAACATTTTTGCATATTTAAAAATATAATTAAAATGAACATATATAATTAGTAGTTATTAATAATTTGTAATTGTTTTACAATAGTTTAATAGTAATATAATTCTCATTTGTGAGATATTAAATATTAATGTTTTGTTTTGAAATTAATTTCTTTGCTAAGGTAAAATGCCTTCTATAGCCACAGATATATAGACTTTTAGTTAGTTAATGTATTGACAATAAAACGTTTGTTTGGAAGATATTCTGAAGTCTCATATTGGCCACTAATTCCACTAAAGTGACTTGCTTTCACCACAAATAAAACTAGATTCTCATCACAGTTAGATAAAATTTTATCCCTAGTAATGGATCAAAAGTAACTAATTTGTGATGTTAATGGGGTACACAATTAACTGTATTAGGACAGATAAAAATTCTAAAGAATTTTCTAATAACAGGGTTAATTTGCTGATCTTGATTTTTCTCATGATATTATCCTAAACTTCTACTTATGTAAAATTTTGCTTAAAAATTATTTTTAAGAAATACTGTTCTAATATTAATGTGTCAAATAATTGGTAAATTTCTGCCTGAGTACTGATTAATCATGCATTTATCCACACAATTATTTTTCATTTCTAAAAAAAAAATGTTTGATAAAATATAAATATGTAAAATAAGAATGGTAAAATGGAATGTAGTTTTTGTTACTGCACGCATTATTTGTAAAATAATGTTTATTAACTACATTTATTGTTATTTGGGAAGCTTATTGGACTTCGCACATTCCATAATTTTTGTGCTTAAAATTCATGGTCTTACTCTGCATAGGTATTTTTCAAATTCAGTGAAACCATCTTCAATATCTGACTATCAAATATGAAATTTTTAATGAAAATTCTCCTTTTGTTTTTAGCTTATTAAAAAATGAACATCTAACCAAAGATTTCATTTCTATTTTTTGTTACTAAATAAGAAATCACTGGTTTTGTATTTTATATGGTAATTTAATGTTATTTTTTAACTGTATTATCATTCAGTTTTAATTATATAAATGAATGAATCTGTTGAATTTTTAAATTTCGCTCATGGTTCTCTAAATGTCTGTACACAGCATATTTTATGATTTTTTGAAATTCAAAATGAAACATAAACTGTTGATAATCGAACATATTTTAAAAAGTTCTCCAGAGTTTTACTAAATTACTATATTTTCTCAACTTTCATCTCGTGACCATTTCCTTATTTTTATTCATTTGCAAATTAGCAAAGAATTCATTTTATTTTAACATGCCTTGACAAAGTTTTAACCAGCTTATCTTGGCTGATGTTAAGGGATGTAGATAAAAAAAAATGCTTATTGTGTCTGAAATTATAAATATTATGGTATAAAAATTAACTAATCTACAATTTTGATTTAAATTAAAACTGATCTCTCTTAATATTACATTTCATTACCTGCCATTTGCAATGTAGTTGATATTTTTTAACTTTCATGTTATGAAATGTATTTACATCCTATCAAAATAATTTAAAGAAACGTGATCTTCACAGTCACAAAAAATAGCTATACATAATAATAAAATGAGTGATTTTGAGGAGTGTAGTTTCTCCTATTGTTCATCCATTCAAAACATAGCTATAAAGTTATCAAATAATTTATTAATATCTGTTAAATATGCACATATATTACTCATGATACAATTGATGCAAATTTGATGTCATGGAGCTACGTGCCAAGTTATTAGTTATGTTCGTGAAGATGGGTGATAACATTAAATATGGTTGCCATGGGGATAATGTTTTTTAGAGTTAATTTTTATTGGTTATTTTTCTGCAGTAACCCAATTAATTTCAGACGATTCTAATTCGATTTCTTTAAAAATTTAACCATTTCAATTGCATTTGTTCTTCAAGCTACTATTTCAGTCTACTGTTGTACTTCATGCTATTTTCGAATATGGATATTTCTATTATTGGTGAGTAAAAGGATATCTTTTTAAAAGAATGAGTGCTGTTCTCTTAATTATTGCTGTAAATCAAAACTTTCAACTTTAATTTACTTTTTAATGCATGTTTGAATGTTCCTTCTTTGATGAAATTCATTAAAGAAACCCGCAATTTTTGGAATATTTTAAGTTATCAGCACTTATTAATTGATATTCACTATTAATTTTAATACATATTATGTAATTACTTTATTTATATAATAATAATTATATAAAAATTATATGATTATCATATATCATACCTACTATTAAATTATACTTATGATAATAATAATATTCTAGCTGTATGGCCGGTGTTGCAGGCTTTCTGTACTTAATATAAGTAAAAGCTTCTGTAAAATATATTTTTCCGAAATTTCTTTGCGTTGCACAGGCTATTGCAGTTTTAAGAAATAGTGCATGTTTTTCAGAATCAAAAAATACTAACACTCATATGTGCATTGATAAAATAAATGTAAAACGTGACAAATGAAATTGATAAAAGTGTCTGTTTGATTTTTTTTAACATTTTAAACTAACTTTTTTTTTAAAAAAAAATTAAAGATCATCAGCTTTATTATATTTTTCAAAAATAATATATGGTTAATTATGTTTTGTTCATTACTTTACATATGTGTGTAAAATGTTCTTCATATTCAAGAAATATTTTTATAAGTGGTATGTAAATGAAAAAAAATGTAATACAAAATTATATTATGTTCAGTAAAACAAAAGAAAAAATATTTTGAAATTAAAATTACTTTTGTAACTTTAGAGAATGCTTGAAGTATCATAAAAGGCATAGAAAATAAGGATGGCAATAAATAAGGAAGAGCATAATATATGGACATTGCTTTTATTTTTTTAAACTTGTAGTGGGTGACATTTGATGTTAATATACAGTTTTTTCAATTATAAATTCATTTATTAAATTAAAAAATTGTAATAAACAAAAATAACAGTCCAACAGCATATATAAAAAAGAAAATCGTTCATTGTATCCCTGTAGCGCAATGGATTTCTAATCCAAAGGTCGTGGGTTCGAATCCCACCTGGGATGGCTTAATTTCTGAGAATGTGATTTCTATTTTACTATACTTTTTTACTACAATAATTAAAAATTTAATTAATAAACAGTAACAAAAAAATAGTCCAACACCATACATAGAAAGGAAAATAACTTTCTATTTTTTTCACTTAATATTGTGATTTTGTTATATGTATATACATATTTATATTAATTGTAACTATTTCATAAAAAGTAGCTAAAATAAAAACTTTCTTTGTTGACCTAAGTAAAAATTGATTGATTGATTTTTTTTTACATTACTTGTTTCTATGGTAGTTATGCCATAAGTGCATTGATAAAATAAAAGTAAAATATGAAAAATGAAAGTGATAAAAGTGTCTAATTTTTTTTTAAAAAAGGTAGTTTTAAATGTTAAAATAAAGATTATCATTTTTACTATATTTTTCAAAGATATAATATATGCATTATTTTACATTATGTGTGTAAAATATTTTTCATATTCAAGAAATATTTTTATAAGATGTGGTATGTAAATGAAGAAATAAATGTATTACAAAATTATATTATGTTCAGTAAAACAAAAGAAAAATTTTTTTGAATTGCATTAGGAGGAAGGGTTCATCTCTCAACTTTCTGTAATGGCAAAATTTTTCAGAATCAATGCTAATACTCAGATGTACATTGATAAAATAAACGTAAAACATGATAGGCATGTAGGCATTACCAATGCCTACATTTTTAAATTTTTAAGGGTACCAGCACATCAAGCACTTTAAAAAAGAAATTGATTTGTCAATTGCAGTTTTATGAAATAGTGCATATTTCTCAGAATAAAAAAATGCTAACATTCATATGTGCATTGATAAAATAAACGTAAAACATGACAAATGAAATTGATAAAAGTGACCATTAATTTTATTTTTTTTAAAATTTAAAACTACCTTTTTTTTAAAAAAAAAATTAATGTGTGTGGAACCATTTGCCTGTGTGTTAAATATTATATTTAAAGCAGTTTCCAGAGGGAGGGGCCAGGACCCTGTTCCACGAGTTACCCACAGTATGCAAAATAACGATAACATACAAAAAACTGTTTTATAGTTGATTATATATACATTTATATTGTGTGTGCATTATGTTAATGCCTACATCTACATTTGTAATTTTTATACGTCGTCCCATTTTATTTTTTTTGAGGGACTCCGAATTTCAAAACTTCTATCCAACAAATGGTGGGCAACTCAATGACGTCAAGAACGATAAATTTTAATCTAGTACCCTCCCGTTATGGGTTTTCCCGGCAATGAGACGCCAGTTCGGAATCAGGGACGAGGATACAACATTTCCCCCTGCGTTTTGAATCAGTTTTAAATTTCATATGCTTGATATGTTTACTTTTGTGTGAAGCTTATTTCTGAAATTTTATTTATTTTATTATATTTTTCATTATCCTTTTTTAAATAATTAGGTATGAAGTATTTTCGTAATTTTTAGCAAAATTTTTTGTTTCAGTTTAGCATATTTGGTGTTAGTGTAAGAAGCCGGCGGCTACCGCCTTTTATATATTTATTAATAGTTCTAGATTATTTTAGAAACCCTTTTAAATAAGCCCTTTTGTTTTCGTAGTTTATTATGTTTATTTACGCACGAGAATTTACAATATAGAATTGAGACCACTAAATTTTGGGAAAAAATTTCCCATATGTGTCCCAATTACTTTTGGTACATAGTGTATCACTCTACATAAATTCAAAAAATATTTAATTTATAAGAAACATGTAGATAGAAATGGTCCCTTTTTTTGAAATGTTAATGTGTTCCTTTTTTGTCTGATTCCTTAGTAATTCCCCTACAAATATTTAATTTTTTTAAAATACTATCTCTATTTTTCTCATAGAAGAGTATGGAATATTCAGAAACATGAAATTGGAAATAAATTTTTTAAAATTTAAATTTATAATAAGATTTTGTCAATAACGAATATTTTTGTTTATTTAAAAATTCTCATACCTTTTTCTAATGTTTAACAAGAGATTTATACTTTTTAAGCAGAGTGTAAAAAAATAATAGTTGGTTAATAATGTAATTTTTTGATTAATTAGAATTTTCTGTGATAGAAATGAAATTTTTTTTTAACATCTTTTAAAAGGGTTTTGGGGATGTCTGAAATAATCTAATTAAAAACAAACATTTGATATGTTTTATTTTTTTCCTTTTTTTTACCCATCAAAAGGTTTGAATCTTTTTAGAAATGCCTTTCTCCAAATTCAAAAAAGAAATAATTTGATTTTTTAAAAAAAAATTTAAAGAAATAGGCTTTGTAATAAAATTATTTTATAGAACAAATTTAAAATTTTTTTCTTAAAAATTTTTCGATAATGAAGCAGAAAATTTTAACAGTTTTATTTAATAATCATACTCATTTTAATATACATTTTTTTGACACTTAATTTTAACATTACATGAATACACTATAAGTAAATAAAGCAGACCTATGAAAGTAACACTATACTATAAGGGCAAATAGAGAACAAATCAAGCATCTAACGCCAATATTTAACATGCACAATATCTTGTTCAATTATTATATCCCCAATTTTTTTCTTATGGATAATATCTAATAAAATTATCTGGAAACCTTATAAATGGCTTTTTTAATTTATTTACAAGAAAAAGTATTAAATATGATAATCAAACAAATAAAAAATGTAAAAAAAAAAAAATTTAAAGGAAAATCCTCTTCTAAATCACAGAAAATAGCTAAAAAAAAAGGGCAGATTATGGGAAATTTCGAAATTTTTTCTCACTTTATTTATCTATTAGGTTTATATATAAAAACTTAAATTTTTAAACACCACCACAGGCAATAAATAGTAAACAAACAAGTAATTGACAGTAACCAGCTATGTGACATAGGAACTAGAAAGCAAAAACAGGAGACTGCATTATATTTGTAGGTTGTCAACAAAACTTTTCATATTATTTTTGAGAAATTGTATATGGTATGGATCCAGATTAAATGAAATATCCTAAGAATTTTAAAAGATCAACTTTCTGAATTTACATAAAACAAACTAGAATACTTAAATCATGCAACTTATAGAAAGAAGTTTTGAATAAAAAAAACAAATACACATATAAAATAGCAATGTAATTAATTTTTTTGTGAAATATCTGATACACTTTTTCATGTCCTAAAAGTACAATAAACCTTTTTTTATAACATTTGTTTAATTACATATTACATTACATTTGAAAATTACATATTAAATACTAAAGCTTATTATATTTATTTTTTAAAACCACCCTAATTTTCCTTACAATAATTTTTTTTTTTATTAATAAAATTTTTCTTTCATATATCATCAAAATAAAATTGAAAAAAATTTTCTTTTTTTTTCTTTTTTTTAATTTACACTAATTACAAAATTCCTACAATCTTTCCCCTAAAATATGCAAAGCATTATCTTCTGTTTTAATGGGAATATTTGATTTTTTTTTACTGAACATACCAACACTTAATGCATACCTATTTCTATAGTTATTGTATGTATAGTAAAATATACTTTAGTTCATCCAAACTGAAACTTATTAATTAATGTATTAACATGTTATTTGTTATCACGATTATGCATCTAAAGTATCCTTTTATACATAATTATATTTTCTAAAAAAAGAAAATGAAACAACATTAAGAAAATAGATTTAAATTTTTGCTCTGAAGTTTGATGTTTGAAAATATATTAACTTCAAATATAAAAAGAATTACTTCAAAGTTTGTTTTTTAAAAATGCTAAATCGTACTCAAACCATTCCAAAATTTAAATACATATTAAACTGCCAGCTAATTTTGCCAAGAAAAAAAACATCCAATTTTAAAAAATTATATCACTGTAATTACTGTGTTCAAACATGATCATGGTTTCCAAAAATTGGTTGTATATCGCGGATTTGGCTTTTTATGATTTGAAGAAATTATCATATTATAATATAAAATCCCAAATTTGCCCTTTCAACAAAAGCATTTAAAAAAATCAGTGATTTTGGACAATTTAAACCCCTTAAAAAAAAATTTTGAAAATTTTTTTAAATTACCTTTTTTACTGAATTTTGCATTAATGTAGATTATTGCGAACAGCAATTTGTCAAGTTATTCATTTATGGGTAAATAGAGAATTTTGAAAAAGGTTATATTAAAATTTCACATACTTCTATTGCTTTTAGAAAGTAAATATCCTACAGAATCAAATGTCTTTTTGTAAAATCATATTTGATTTCATGATCTTAATTACTGATAAATGTCATAGAACTGATCTAAATACACTTCTTGGGTCAATATTTGTAAGTAACTCAATACAACAAATTTATTCAGGACTTAAATTTATAAGCGGGATATTATCAATACTGATAAACCTTTTAGACTGTAATACTTATGTAAAAATTAAAATCCAGAGTATTCAGCTGGGGTTGCATAGATTTCTTCAATACACTGTGTTATACTTCAATAATATGTGTATAGTCTTATATGTGAAACTTAATCATCAAAATTAATTAATTTTACATTTTGATAACCCTTGTGTAAATACCAATAAATGTTATCCATAGTAAAAAAAATTAGAAAATAATTCAGTGACAAATTTATACCAAGTCAGTTCTGAAAAATATGTTGTGTTAAGAAATTCCTATACTACTACATAATAAATAGATACAATCCACACAAATATTTTATGTATTTTGCTTGTGTAAAAGAATTATGGATTCAAAAATAACTTATTGTTTTGACCCATGCAGGAGAGAACAGGACTCTTTATATTCAATATATACACACAAATTTCTATAATATACACAATTTTAACTAAAAAATTTGAATTAATTAAATCTAGAATCGAAATTTCATTAATATCTTTTACTTAAATGAAAAGGCGCATAAAGGTTTTAAAAATGTTGCATAATTTTTTTACTTGTAATTTTACAAAAGGTAAAATGGTAATTGTATTTCTAATGTTTGCAAGTGGTATATCATTTATCATCAAGTATAAACATTAATGAACCTGTAGTAAATTACAATATTTTTTCATTACTGTAGTGAATGCTTTTCAAAATTTTTGATTCCCAAAAGAATGTAAAATTATATAGTATAATACATTATATATAGAGAGAGAGAGAGACAAAAACTTGTTTTATAATATATGACATGTAGGGTTACATATCAGATTCTTGTGCTTTTATTTTAGATAATTTAATACAGAAATATCTCTATTAACTACTCTGAAGATGTGTAAAATAATTAAAATTCAAGTTAACTAAATATATTTTCTTTTTATATATGTTCTCTATATAATTTAATTTAAAATAAACAAAAAGTATTTACATTCCTGTAGATACCTATCCAAATTCTTTTTAGCAGAAGTTTCTCTTGTGAACACAAAAATAGTAGGAATGGAGCTGGCGACGATTTCTAAATGTTTGGTATTGAAAACAAGCTTATTCAAAGTGGTCAGAGCATAAGTGAGGAGATGGTTTAAAATCCTTACGCTTCATCATCTTATCAATGTTTGCTTAACACTCGAATTTTTTTACCGGGATATTAAAAAAAGATTTTTTTCCTATAAAATCATCTTACCTTTTACTGTAATTGAGTTACCATTTATAGTAAAAAACGAAATTTTAGTGGGTATAATGTGCAACAGCAAAATAGTACACAAAAAAAGTATTAGGTTAGAGCTAAGCGGGAAACACAAATCCTCCAAAACATAAGTGTATCAGCATCCTCATCACGGATCGGACGTCACATGAATCAACCCTCATTAAGTAACAACGGGTGTGGTTTAAAATGACGACAGGATAGTCTGAAAACCAGCTTCCGAGTAAAAACCGTTTTTGCAATTTGGGGACTGAGGAAATGGATGAAAGAGTTTTCTACCAAAGGCTCTCGTTTTAAATAAGGTTCTATTATTCTCAGCATAAATCAAGGCCATCTGTAGGTGACTAGGCCGTGACAGCATTTTGATGACGTGTCACGAAAGGGAGGGGAAAGTTTTTCTACGTACTGCTCTGAGGAATATAAAGCTTTGAACATATTTCTTTTCATGCCATAGGCTAAAAATACCTCCAAGTATTTAGTATTGATTATTTTTTTTAATTCTTACTGAGAATATTTTCTGATGAAAGCTATGCATTAATACGCTAGAATGATGCATGTAATATTTTCCCGAAAAAGGGACAAAATCACTCATGAAAGGCTCCCTAACAGTATAAGAAAAGCTCCAAGAAAAAAACTGGCTCGTCGTAAAATAATACTTCAATCAGATAAAATAAAAAATAACAAAACATTTACTTGCAAAGAAAAATTTTGAAAAGTAGAGCACATTAGGAGGCATACATAATAAAAAAATCATGAATTTAGGAAACATTTTGCTGGAGTTCCTTTCTGTGAAATGACATTTTGTACACATAGAATCAATGAATCATGTAACAGAAAAGAAAGAATTATAAAAAAAAATGCATGCAAAAATATATTCAAATATAGAAATGACAAACAGTTTTAGGACACCATAGTAATATTATATAGAAATAATAGACTTAGATTATAATGTTAAAAATATTCAATTTTCATTCATTCAATATTCAAAATTTTAAAATACTTAATCCAATAAAATAAAAAGAAAATAGAGGAAAAGTAAAGTATTTGAGTCATATTATTATAAAAAATACATGCAAAATATAAACAAATATAGAAATGACAAACAGTTTTAGATACCACAGTAATATAGTAAAATAGATTCTAGATTATACGTTAAAAATATTCTCAATTTTCATTCATTCAATATTCAAAATTTTAAAATAATTTCAATCCAATAAAATAAAAAAAGAAAATAGGAAAAGTAAAAAGTATTTGAGGCATATTATAAAAAAAAAAATACATGCAAAAATATATACAAATATAGAAATGACAAACAGTTCTAGATACCACAGTAATTATATAGTAAAAAATAGATTCTAGATTATACGTTAAAAATATTCAATTTTCATTCATTCAATATTCAAAAATTTTAAAATAATTTCAATCCAATAAAATAAAAAGAAAATAGGAAAAGTAAAGTATTTGAGTGCATATTATTATAAAATACATGCAATATATACAAATATAGAAATGACAAACAGTTCTAGATAACACAGTAATTATATAGTAAAAAATAGATTCTAGATAATACTTTTAAAAATATTCAATCATCAAAATAATTCATTCATTCAATATTCAAAAATATAAAATAATTTCAATCCAATAAAATAAAAAAAAAGAAAAAATAGGAAAAGAGTAAAGTATTTGAGGCATATTATTACATAAAAATGCATATGACATGAACAGTTTAGACAATTCATAATAATTACATAGCAAATATAGGATGTTAAAAATATATATACATTAGTAAATACACTTACCTATAAATAATCAGAAAAACTTTTCATGGAATATATATCATTAATGAGGCAACGTACCGATTAGTTTCAAATTTTGAATAATTTGCATTTGTGATGATATTTAAACTTATTAACTACATTATTTTTATGCATATGCATTAAAAATTCAATATTATGCTATGGTAAAAATATCTAAAAAATCAAAACAAAAAGCCTTTTTGAAATAAAAAAAATAACATTTACATACTTTTGAATGCTAAAATCTTTTTATGAAAATAATTTAAAAGCAATACTGTAAATAAATAGGCCACTTTTTTCTTTAAATAATAGTTATAAGGAATACTACATTAATGTTCATAAAATGTATGTAGTACTGAGCATATTTTTTAAGAAACTTTGATTCGGAATGTTTTTGATGGTTAGCTAAATTAAAATTTAAAATATTGCGTTGAATGACTTCTTTCATAACAATATCTGTGGGCATTTTTAAACCTCCTCTTATCCAGAAGTCTCAAATATTTGTCCCTTCGATATTTTCCGAGTTGAAATTAATCTGCTTATCTAAAACAAATGTATGCTTGCAATCAGAGCATTCGAATTTTATATTATGCACACAATATATATATCCCGCTATATACATTAAAGCTTGATACACTCTTCTATTGAAATATCATCTGGTTTATTTCTAATGTTTAATATTTCGTTGAAATCTGCAATATCTACTTTAACACATAGAAATATTCCTACCTGAATGATTTGAAATTAAATTTTAGTGAGATAGTACCATATTTATCTGAGTGCAAGTTAACACACTTTTAATGCGCACCTTTTTTCAGCTTCTTGCACAGTGACATGATAATTTGCTCCAGACATTTGTCTTATTGCCCAAATCTGGCTTCTAAATTATCAGTTTGGAACTCTTCTAGTTAAAACATATTTGAAATTCTGCTCCGTCAAAAAAAAGATACTTTATTAGTTCTTGGATTGGTATTTTACCGTATGCCCTCAAAGCAAAAATGTTTCCTCGCTTAAACAGCCTCCTCTCGTTTATTTTGTTTTAAATTTTCCAGCAGTCCAGCCACTCGAACAAATTTTGAAAAAAGTGAATCTATCATCATCCATTGATGAAAAGGAACACCGATTTTCAATTTAAGATTTTGACCCTTAGTTGGACTTTAATATTCATTATTTGGCCAGAAATCTAAAAGATGTTTACTTAGTTTATTGTGAAAGTGTCCTTTAAATATTTCTGGGTAGCTCAATTCTATCTTTTTAATATATTAAGTGCAGTCACATTGTATTTCCCAAAATTTTTAAAACTAATTTAACATTTCAAAATTTGTTGGTTTTGAAGCTTTTAAACATAATTTAGGGAGCTTTTCAACTTAACAATAATGTTCATATTTCTTCGTTATAAATTTTAAATAATGATGAAAAAAGATGCTTTTCGATTTGGAGAGAAAATTTGAAGGATCAGGATACATTAAAGAAGAATCAGCATCTTCTGATTTAACCAATTATTTCGTATAGATTTGATAAGATGTACCGAATCAAAAAATAAGATGTAATTTTTTGCATTATTAGCTGGATTCTGAATAACACTCTTTTATGTGGTACCATTACACAATTTAGAAAAACAATTTCTATTTACTCTGTTATTATCACTTGGTAATGCAAACAACTAAAAACCCTACTTTTTCCATTAGTGACAAAATTTCTAAAGTCATAGAATGCAAGTCTTCTCAGCATTCATGTTTTACAGGATTCACGATACTATTTTATTTTTACCAATAAAGAAGAGTATAGAAAAACATTGAATCGTAGTAGCTGCTTTTCCCTTTTTCAGTAAATCCAATTATTTTATTACATTATATGGTCGCCGGGATTTGATGAAAATTTCATCAATTCGGTATTACCTGTTTCCTCAGGGTCTTTCAGTTTTTACACCTACCTCGTAGATAATTTTCATTAGCCAGGATGTTGACAAACCTGGAGTAACATTTAATCCAGATGTAACTCTCTGTGTAATTGTCTCACACTTGGAAGCACTATATTCCCCCTTTGGCCCCTTACATAGGGAATAACATGGGAAAGATTGAACGTACATGCAGAAAAGAAAACCATATTAAATACTGCTATAATTTACGGCTACATGTTTATTCAAATTTGTACTCTTACTTGCTCTAAAAATAAAATTTGCTGCCCGAAATTTTCAGCATTACAGTTTTCAATATAATTTCTTTCCCATGATTGAATAGCCATAACATGATGAGGAACAGAATTAATGGAAGAGATTTCTTCAAAGACATTTACATTACTGTATTAAGAATATTTAACAACACCTAGTTGAAATACGTTAACCTAGAGGATTATAAAGAATTTTTCCAAGAGAAGGTATATTTAATTCACGATTATTATTAAATAAAACAATAGAGAGATCTATTTATTTTCAGGGATTTTAAAATGGAAGGACAATTTTCGCAATTCATAAAAGAAATGTTATGCAACTTTCACAATCATGTTTTTAGAACATTGTTTTTAGATAAGAAAATCAGATATGGGATTTTCTGCATTAGCAGATTTTCTTTTAAACACTAAAAACTTTGTACTTTGTCTTTTTCTTAATGAAATTAGTAAAATGTTGTTTGAAGTTCAATTGCTTTTTTCCTTTCTCGCTGAATTGTCACCTAGGAGCTGCTCCTTTTAATTTTTTCATTCAAGTTAGATGGATTAACCAGGGAAATGCAAGGGATATGCATTCTGATAATTTTGATACACTCTAGGTATTTCTACAACAAATACCAGTCTTGTTCGTAATTTTATCTTTTTCTCACAATGAAAAGATTCAGGGAAATGTTTATAATGCACACTACACTATTGTTAGTATTTTTAAAACTCCTAGAATTTTCCTCTTTTCCAAGTTTGTAACAACTGTTCCTCATCTTTTGGGAAACGAAACACAGAAACGTACGGCTGCCCTGGTTTATTAGAGGAACAATTTGGTACACAACAGTAACGAGGCATTATTATGAAATGTGTACACAGCTTTAGGTTAAGTTATTAATACTTTTTCAGTTAATTAAGATTTAACAGAATAAACAAAAACACTAATTTTACATTTAAGCAATTCAATTTCTCTTATAAAACAAAAATATCTTTTTTTACAAATAATCAAGGATGTTAAGTAATATGCGTCAGTTTATTATATCGTGTTCTCAAGACTCAAAAAGAATAAAAATTCAATGATGTCAATAAATATCGTACCTTTTTCTTGCTAATAAAGAAATCCCCTGATTAATCCTTTTGCAGAAAATCCAGGCAATTTATCCTGAGTAATGAATATAATTACATCGTGGGATATCCCATCAACTTGTCAGTATATTAAGATGTGGGAAGGGAATGTATCGCTTTCTCCCGGCCAAATTCATCCCCTTTCGTCACGTGACCGGTTTCAAGTCAGGTCCAGTAGTCAGGGCTTTCAGATAGCTTTGATAAAATCGGGTGCCTTTAAAGCCTTGCTAGGGGATTTTCATTTTTTGACGAAGGATTTGGTAGATCTTCAGCTGAAATTTGGGAATATATATATATATTTGAGTTTCAATATATATATATATATATATACATATGTTGGTTGCTGTATATATATATATATATATTTCATCTGTGTACAATCTAATTTTCTTTGTTTGAAAGAAACATGAGAAACTGTAATAAATTTCTTTCTGCTCATATTTTTGATAAAAATTGTATTTGAAACTTCATAAAAAGGATGCTTTTTGGATATAAAAGCGATTAGAATTTTTAAAAAAAGGAAATTTCATTTTTCAAGAAAATATTCACTAGAGCACAATTTGTCAGTTTTTTTTTAACAGCATTCTATTTTTGTTTTACAAATTAATTTTTCCCAATCAGGTGAATTCCCGCTGTATCAAAAAGGGCCCGAAAAACGTAAGAAAAAATCGCAGAGGGAACCCTATGTCGGGCCCTCAGATCATGGGATTACAACCAAATAAATAAACCCCAAATTAAAATCTGATTATGTGGGAAACAATTTTATTTAGAATAACGGCATACTGAAACTTTCATTTTTAAAAAAAAGTAAAAACGGTACTTATCTGAGTAGGGGTAGGCGGGTAGGAGAACCGGGGGGGGTGGTTAACAATAAAAAGGGGAAAAAAAGCCCGGGGAAAAAGGTCAAGGGTTTTAAAACCCCCCGCATTGTTCCGCAATCCGCTGCGAATTTATTACTTTCAATCCCCCCTCTGTTGGGGCACCCAGTCCCCCGTAAGAATACCCTTTGCATCCAAAAAGTGCAATGGGGGAACGCCCCAAATTCAACAATCCCTGTTTCCGTAAACAGGGCAGACAAAAAATTAAAAATATCTCAGGGGCCCGAACCCCGGCCCCCCATAAAAAAATTTTTTCATTTTTATTTTATTTATTTATTTTTTTAAAAAAACGGGTGCCCAAATAAAAAACAGCTAAATTTGATACAAATTTGAAAAAATCAATAGAAATAACCGTTTTTTATCAGGATGCAAGAAGAAAATTTTCCCCAAAATTCAAAAAAAAATTTTTAAAAATTCGGGAAAAGGGTATTGCGTGGGGGAAGGAAAAAATTATGGAGCTACGAGAAAAATAACAAAAAAAGGGGGGGGGGGTGGGGGGGAAACACAACCCCAGAGAAAAAAGGGCGATTTTTAATCTCGCTTGGAACGGGGGAAACAAAACACCAATAAGAGGAAGTCGAGCTCCGGGGTTTCTTTTCCCGCTTGTGGCAATGGGAGGGTAGGCCAAAAACTCCGAGGGGGAGAGGGAGAAAATTCCTCCTAATGCGCCGGAGAAAACCAACACTCAAAGTTTCTCTTCTGAATTGTGGCATCCGTGGGGGTAGGCAAAATACTCCAAG
The DNA here is from genome assembly GCA_019973955.1 of Trichonephila inaurata madagascariensis. NCBI lineage: Eukaryota > Metazoa > Arthropoda > Arachnida > Araneae > Nephilidae > Trichonephila > Trichonephila inaurata. Next base: position 38,532 of record BMAV01020281.1, read on the forward strand.
GGGAAAGAAGGAGAAGTCTGTTCTGAGGGCGCCTGAGGGAACCAGCAACTAAAATTTCTCTTATCATTTGTGGCAACCATGGGGGCAGACGAAAATGCTCCGAGTCGGAATGCTCCCGAATGATATGCACAGCAACTAGCATGAGATGGGATGTTTTCCTCTATCGTTCAAGCACACCAAGATTTAAACCAACACAAAACGTCCAAACAACAAAATTAACCCAAAAAAATTAATTTGCATGACAATTCCAAATCAAAATTTTAACAGAAACAAGAAGAAAAAAAAAAAAAAAACAGCAACAAATCAAGCAGATTTACGAAGTCCAATGCTCTATCATACATATCCACTGAAAAAATATCGCCTTAAACACAATATCGCTCCAACAATTAAAATTTCATCTCAACCAGAATAACAGATTGACAAAAAAAAAAATTTAAAAAAATTTAACATCCAAAAAAAAAATAAATTTCCCAAGCGCTAACGAAATTTAAAAAACCAATAACTTTTACATAAAAACTTAACCTCTTTTTTACCTTTAATATCTCTAAACCCAAATACGCACAAATGAACACCTGGAATTTTTTTTTTCAAAACTCCAAACCTTATCCTTCAATATCTCAAATTCCAATACTACAGTCATGAAACCTAATCAATTCCTATCAAAATCGACAATCTTATCCTTCAATATTCAAATTTAACCCGCAAAACATCTAATCAACATATATCCGAACTAACATCTTTTAACCTTTTGATCTCTAAGTCTAATTTCTCTAATGACCATCCGCCCAAATTCCTTTTTTCCTTTCTTAAATTTAACAACACCTTATCGACTACAATTTGAAACACAACAACGCAAAAAATTTTATTAAGGGGGAAATAAGCTTTCTAAACTGAACTATTGCAAACACTCGGAAAAAAAATTTTTTAACTAGCAACGAAACACATATATATGAAAATATACACTCGAAATAATTAAAAAAAAAAAAATTGAGTACCAAAATAAAATACAAACTAATCAACACAAAAAATTAGTCGCTGTCAGCAGAGTTAAGATAATGAATACACATATATACACTGAAAGAGCATAAAAAAAAATACATTAAAACCACTGAATTTAAAAAAAATTATGCCCACAACAATATGCCTCAATTTAAAAAATTTATATTTATCCTCTAAAGATAACAATACAATATAAATTTGGGCACATATCAATGAAAAAGAACGAATCAGGGTGTAATATAAATTTGACAATATTAAGAAAATGCAAAAAAGGGGACATAAGAAAAAAAAATTTCTTTTGCTATTATGAACATGTTAATAAATAGAGTCCAAAAATTGACAAGACACATTATCAATAATTCTACACTTCAATAGATAAATATATATTCCCTAGATAAAAAATTTTTTGACAGAGGCTCTTTCTAAATGCCTATGTTTAAAAAAAAAATCAAATTTATCCGTCTCTTCATGCAGAGTGCCGGTTCAGCGCAACATGCTGTCCAAATTACGCGTTCGAAATTTAAAAGCACGGGGGCCCTTTAAAATTTTTGTTGGGCCCGAGCGACTCGGTCGTCGTTCCACTCGTCCGTTTTTTCCTCTAAATTGTTCAGATGTAAAATCGAAAATCTTTTTTTTGAAAGGAATCTCCCGTTGACATGTGCGTTGAATTTCTTCCTTGGCTCTTCAACATTTTTGTATCCTATAATTAACTCTCGAAAATCTCTCTTTGGGCTCTGAAAAGACCCTCAAATTTTTTTCTTAGCATGTGAGATAATTTGGGTTTAATATTGGGTTTTAATAAAACACAAAAAAACCTATCTGATAGTCTTGATGCGATTTAGTTGTTACTGTGCTCTGTGAAATATGTGATGCCCCTGCCTTTTTTAAAATTTTCTAAAACCTTTTGGGAATGTGTGTTCTAAAATGGGGAGTAATTTCTCTACGTATTCGCGAGTCTCGAGGAATGTCGCTCTCCTTCTGATAACTGTATGATAAACGGGTGTCCCCTTCGATGTTCTAAGAAAAGGTTGTGACGGCTCACGCGTCCTTTCTGTAACATAACCTCTGGGTTCTTTGACGGTCAAGATTAATGGCAAATCTTTTCCAACCGAAATCCAAGAAGTGAAATGAAAGTATAGATCCAAATAAGATAGCCTTTAAAAGGACAGAAGTTTTAGTAAACGGGATGGCAATTTAGAGGAAGTTCAGTTTGGAAAAGGTAGAAGTGTAATTTGACGGCCTACCCAAGATTCACGGATATCTAGCCATTACTACAAGGTGCATACTATTGCACGCGAGCCCAACAGCTTATCTGAAGGTGTTTGAACCGTTGCGTGGAGTTCAAGGTAGGACAAATCATTTGATATAAGAAATCGTAATATTATTAGGATTGAGAGTAGGCGGATAGTATAATTATTTAGATAAGTGATCCAATTGCGCGATCTGTGTTAGCTACGGCTACGTATTTTGGTTTATTCTCACTTAATATAAGTTTGTTCAATATATAAGAAATTTAAGTTAAACTCTTAATAAAGTCATATTAAGAATTCTAAAATGTCTCTTCATTTTGACAATCCCACACCTCTAATTCACGCTGACCCACAAAGATATAGTCGACAAAGATCGACCATATCACAATGGCACCCAAACCGCTTTAATTTATATGACTGGGTTAAGAAATTCAAGCGGGTTTGATATTTTACCAGAAATGTACTTTTCCGGGTCCGAGAACGTGACGGAATTTCTTGAGGCCAGAGACCATCAAATAAAATTACAGAAATACCTAGTGATTTAGCATGTGCTTATTTGAAAGGTCATCTCCGGGAAAGGGCCCAAGATTGGTATCAGATATTCGGAACAGTGTTAGTGCAGGATACCGGCCACGGATTTCGCGCAGCTAAAAGCAGAATTAGCGAAAGCTTTCCCCGCAATAAAAAGTGAAAAAAGATTTAAAAGCGAGGTTTTACGCATCACAGCAGGGAATAAATCAGGAACCAATGGATTTGTTTACCATTTGCTAAAAATCCACAAGGGCTTTGAACTAAGGATGTCGCAAGCGGACTTGGTAGATCACATTTTTGTTAGACTCAGTACCCAACAAGTCCAGGACTATGTGGAAGTCGAAATCCACAGAAAACGGTACAATTTTTAGAAATCTTAGCTAAATTTGAAGAGGTATTCTTACAAATTAAAACGGGGTTCGCAGAATAGTGATAATGTGTGGAAAGACAGCGGAGTCAAAACGCGCATAGCATGTCTAATTTTGATGATAATCGCAGGAAACTGGAGAAATTCGGAAGTTGGGCGTAGGGCAAATAATAAGCGAAATGATTCTAGAATTGAGGTATGAGGAATGGCCGTCAAAGTAATAAGTGAAAGGTAGGAATAGATTTCAGAATGATGATCCGGAGATTCAACGAAAGGGATACTAATTTCGAAAAGATCGAAATGATAATTTTTAATAGGGGACCCGCAGAAATAGGGTTCAGTGAGGTTTCAGTCGAGGCGATAGGATGCAAAAGGGGACGATTGAATGTTTTTGAAAGTTAATAAAGAGTTCAAAATAATCAAAAGAAATCGGCAGTGTGGATATACCAATTAAACTTTTCTCTCCGATATGTATATCACCCGTGGAACTTCCATATGTTCCTATTTTTATTAAATAACAAATTTTTGAAAGCTATAGGACACCGGAGTGGAGAAATCATTTTATATAGGAAGAAATATATAAAAAATATTTTTTATAAACAAGTAAAAAATCGCGAGCTCAGGTGATCACAGCACAAGGTGAAATGTCAAAATATATAGGAATTGTAGAATTGAATATTCGAATTAGGAGTTTGAAAAAACTTGGTTGTTTTCATGTGTTGACGGATTTGGAATACCCATGTATTCTCATTTGACTTCATTAGTTGATCGAAGATTGTTTAGATTTTGATCCGGAAATCGTTGTGGCAATTCAAGATTCGCAGGTTGATAATAAAAGGTAGATGCGAGGAATTTTGCGCGTTGATGTGCCAGAAACAGGGAAATTAAATATTGTGGCTAATGTTTTATCTAAAAACCGGTTGAAAGTATAATAATGGGAGAAAAAGTTAATTGCAATAATCAGAGATCTGGTACTTACGTCGCGAGAACAGTTAATGACAGAGCAAAGAATGACCCAGAAGGTAGGTCATATCTATGAATATTTGAAAACCCGGAAGTGCTCTGTTAATGCGACGATATGTGAGAATTGGTCCGCGACTTCCGTCTAATTGAAGGCTTGTTGTTTATGCGAAACACGCAACGTCGTTAGGTGAAATGCGTGTATACATTTCAAAGTCTTTAAGAAATGACATCTTACGCGACAAGCCAATCGCAGGTCATTTCGGCAGATATAAAATTTATCATAAAATACGGGACGTTTGTTATTTCCCGTATTGCGACATAGCCATCCTGTGATGACCATGTCGTGCCGGTTCCGCGTAAGCTAGAGGAGTGGGATTATCAAAATGATGAGACATATGAATTCTTATGCAACTTTTATTAAGATTAGCTTATATTACTTAAATTCTAATTTGACAATTTTTAATTAAAGTGAGTCAAGCCCAAATTAAATCACGTATTTAAGTCAGATCACGCAACTAAGATCCTCTATCTCAATTATCATTAATAATCTATTCATCTAATTACTTATATCAATATTACCTTTTTCAGTTCTGGTTTCTTGACCTAGAATATTATCTATAAACTTTATATATGAAGATTCCAACTTCTTTATCTTAGGCTTCTATTCTTTTAAAACTATCGGACTGCTAATTCTTGATCCGCAAGATTTCACACTAAAGCTTTTGTCACGCTATCGGTCAGAATAATTCCACAATACTATCTCTGAGCCTGCGCGCTATATCTAGGCTTGCCACGCTATATCTTATCATCAAAGCTTCTATCGCTTTTATAGTAAATCTCATTTTGCATAATATCTTTGTTTATCTTCTTGGTATTGGGTTGGAAAAGTTTTGCCATTAATCGTGGCCGTCAAAGAACATAGAGGTTGGTAACAGAAAGACGCGAGAACGTCACAACCCCCTCAAGAAGAAAAACGCTGATTTATAGGGTTCTCGTACCCTTAATAAATTACGTGTCTAAATCTCTATTTCTAAATTTCTTCGCTTTCACAGGTTTTATTTAAATTTTAATCTTAAATCCTCATTTTAACTTTTATAATTTCCAATATTGACTTTAATTTTCATTGCAATTTTTAATCTTAAATTTTTAACTTTTATAATTTCAAAATTTATCTTGACTTTTAATTTTCATTACTCATCTTAAATTAAATTTTTAATATTCGATTTAAATTTAAACTCGTGACAATAAATTTACTCCAATAACTAGGCCAACATTAATAATTACTGTTTAATTTATGCCCACTCTCACTTTTACATTTCAATAGTACTTAAAATATTTATACACTTAAAACAATTATTCTGGGTGCGCAGACCCAATCTAACACTGCATATGGAGCTGGCACTGTCTCCCCTTCTTATTGAAGCTATAATTCTTATACTTTTCAAGATTTTCAGGGTCAGTCTCTGAAATAGAAAACTGTTTGAGTCTACTATTTCCATAATATTAATCAATTTCACAATTATATATTATTTATATATCACAATAAATTTTCATCTCCATCCCCACATCTGGTTTCAACAAAAACTCCCAATGAGCCGCGCAGCGCGTTTTATTATTGTTAGTGCCCTGACTACGCCGCGTTTCCCTGAACCAGATGCCTCATAATACGTAACAATACAACAACATATATATATACACATATTATACAATTACAAACATTTTTCAATAAACTATTATAACAAATAACCAAAGGAATTTTCGCATCTCACGAAGTCATACATCGAAGCAAACAAATGTGTGATTACAAATGTTTTCTTCAGAAAAAAATTTTTAACAAGTCAAAAAGTTCCAAAATTAAATGAACACTCATTGTAGTGTTTGACTTGGCTTATAACTTTTAAGCACCGCCCGAGACTTCCTTCTTTGCAATAATTCTTCCGACCACTTGTTGGAAGATCATAAAAAAATGAAACAATACAACCTGATTTTTATATGTTTTCTCCCACATTCACGTTCAACGATGAGGTGTCATCACTCTTCATTCCTCGGTTGTACTGGAATTTCTTGTTGTAAGGCTTGTAATCTCCTTGTCGTCCTTTCCTTGCCTTCCCAACTGTGTCCTTGGCTGGTCTGGGTTCTTCTGTTCTCCGTCGTGGTCTTAAACTGTATCTTGCTTCATCTGTAACTTCAGTGCACTCTCTTCTATTCTTTTCCTGCTTTGGAAATAGTACTGGATGACATTTGTCTTTTATTATTATTATTATTACCCTTTCTTTTGCCACTTTCTTTGTGGTCCACTTGCCCCGACACACCTGATCTTTTAATACCTCTATTATATTTAAACCTTTTGTTTTATTTTCATTCCCAACTGAACTAGGTAGTGATCTGACCAGTGATTTGTTTTTATGGGTCCTCTCTGTATTTTTATATTGATTTGATTGGTTACCAATCCCTTTTGCCTCTAACCTACGTTTCACCGCAGATTTTTCTTTCCCATATTGTGACTCATTTAATCCTTGGTGTACTTTTTCCGAATGAGGTTTCTGACTT